>CM034360.1:46980124-47038294 GCA_019925275.1 Mytilus edulis | reverse complement strand
ATATAAAAGGATCCAGTGGAGATTTTTGGTTGCAAAAACTTTGTTAAATTTTAGACCTTAACGATGTTTTTTGTTATTTGTAGGGAGCTTAATATTGGCCTCAAATTTCACCGTTATTAGCATAAGTTGAAACTATTCAAAATAATTTTCTACAGTTAAACGCCATGTCATGCTGCTTGAGTATTTTGGGAACATATTTATAACTATTGATATATCTTAGACCACAAAAAATAGTATCCTGTGTATAAAAAATCAGCAACCAATTATAAGTTTGCCTATGCAACTGTTTTTCATTCATTTATAGAAATCCCCTTTTCCCCAAGAATTGACTAATCGGCTTTGCCTTTGATTAACGTTTTTGTGTCATTTTAATCGTTTTGAACTTTTGAGTTCCAGTAATAACATCATGTTGTTTAACAATTAAATTGGAGCAGAATTTGGTTACTCTTCCGGAGTACATGATATTACTCCAAGTTTTGGAGGGATTAGTGCTGATTTTTTTTTGCATTTAGTTTTGTATTTCGTGTTTTGTGTACTTTTGTTCGTCTGTTGTTTTTTTTTTTTTTAAACTTTTTTAGCCATGGTGTGATTAAATTATTTTCGACTTATGAGTTAAAATGTCCCTCTGGTATGTGTTGACTCTTTTTTTAAATTAGGATTAAGGCCTTCGTCAAATGTTGATTCTATAGTCAATAGTCTTAGAGATAAACGTTGTTGAATTTAACATACTATGGTATATATATTTTGTTTTATACAGTTTTACTTGTGATAATAGTTGATTTTTGGATTTAACTTGACACTTTTAAATATTTCGTTGAATTCAACACACAATAATCTCGTCAACAAGTGATAAGTATCTTACTCCGACAAATATTCTTGGTCATCAGATCCATCACGACAATGAACTGTTTTTCCATCACATTGTTCCCAAATATCTATACATTGAATCTGATCTGCACAATGCACCTTAGTACCTGGACAGGGACGCCCTGTTAAACAAACAACTATTTGTGATGTGTTCTTGCAAATGTTGTGTGCTAAATGAAACTTTAAAAACAAGCAAAGTTCGTAAAGTAGCTGTGATTAATAAATAGTAAGTTTCATTAGATTAGATTAAATTCTTGAAATTTTAAATTTCATTAAAACAAACTTTCATCGGATTTTTTGGAAACGCTTTTATCATTTTCATATTACTTACAAATAACAGTAGACATTTAGCGTAAGTGAACAATTAATGTATCAGTTACAATTAAAATAGCTAAAATAAATTTAAAGTTAATACCGCAGTTCCACTAGGCCACGATCGCACTACGATCTGTGAAAAAAAATGCAAAATTTGATGAACGTAATACGATCTTGAAAATCGCAGTAAGGTCGTATCAAGGTCGTGGTATGGTCCTCAAGATCGTGATGAGCGTGGCCAACTTTTAATATGTTCAAAACAATGGTGGTGCGATCGTGGCGAAATAAGGTCGTAGGAGAAGCGTATTGAGAGCGCAATACGATTGTAGTAAGATCGCAAAGGTCGCCGTACTATCGTAGCGAGAGCGTATACGTAGCGAAAGTGTGATTCTATTTGGAAATATAAAAAAGAAGATATGGTTTGATTGCCAATGAGACAGCTATCCTCAAAAGACCAAAATGACACAGACATTAACAACTATAGGTCACCGTACGGGATGACTGAGCTACGATCTCACAGCGACGTTATAACGACCTCACTACGACCATCACGTTTTCACTGCGAGCCAACTACGCTTCCACTTCGACTATACCACGCTGTTCACGACCATAGTACGATTCTCGCACGCCCTTGTCGTCCCTTTTACGCCCTTTTACGACCTAACTACGTTCATACTACGACAAACATTCTCATTGTCATTTTCACATAAAATATATAAAATCTCTCCAGGTTTTGTTTGTCGGTATGTAATTAGGACTTCTTGTCCATTTTCTCTAACGGCTAAACCATGCTTCTCGTTTTTTTATAGAATAGACCGTTGATTTTCCCTTTTGAATTGTTTTACACGTCTAGTATTTTTTGGGCCATTTGTAAGTTGCTGTTCGGTGTGAGCCAAGGCTCCGTGTTGAAGGTACGGTACCTTGTCCTTGAATGGTTAACTTTAATAAATTGTTACTTGGATAAAAAATAGTGTCATTGACACTCATACCACATCGGCCTATATCTATTGACACATCTGTGTCATATCTGATATCGTTCACTAAAATATCCTCATTTAAGCTTTATGGACCAGCAATGTGTTGTAATTTATGTTGGATTGGTCGATCTGACATCTATACTTGATCAGAATTCGTTACTATCAGATCTCCCTCTGCATCTACATCTGCCCCTACCACCACGCCTACGTGTTTTAGTAAATTTTGGTGGCATAACTGTATTGTTTCCGAGAAATCTACGTATTAATCAGAAATAGAAGGAATGGAACTCCATTGATATGGAACACGAGGTTGACGTTATTGCTGAGAACGTAGTAAGATCGCGGTATGAACGTTGTATAATCGTGGTAAGAACGTGCTATAATCGCAGTAGAAGCGTGGTAAGATCATGTTGCAAGCGTATAACTCTTGGTGTGGTCGTAGTGAGAACGTGATAAGCGAAGAAAGATCTTGATAAGCGTAGTGAAGTCGCAGAATAAACGCGGTGAGAACGTGGTATATCTAGCGGGATTGTTGTAAAAACGTAAGAGGGACCTCACGACGATCTGAATTTATTTTAGATTTCGTTCAGCGGGGTGCGAGCGTGGTCTAGTGGGACTGAGGCTTTAATTGTATTCATCTAAATATATACAAATCAAGTATCATATGCACCTGCAGTAACTAATTTGCTAATTAACTAAGACCAATTTCTGTGTAGTTATTTTCTGGATAGATAATACGATTGAAAATAAAAAGAGGTAATGTGTCAAGAGACAGCAACCAGTTGTTAGTTACTTTACATGAATATTGCCTCAGTTTATATTATTTTGGAGAGCTATCATCTTATACTTTTTGTAATATATCTACATATCTAAAAATGAATCGAACTGCAAATGATATTATCATGGAATATGTCACATAAGTTGTCCGGTTTTGTTATAGAAACGATAAAGCGGCATTGTTTATCACAGCCATTTTGGCCGATTTTACTAAAATTCTCATATTTAGTTGATAACATACCAAAACGTATATCCGAATCAACAAAAGTAAAAAAATCACAATGCATGGATTCGATTATACTTATCAACATTTTGAGTGCATTTTTGTCTAGTCATGGTCTACCTATAACATATAACACGACATTAACATAACTTTGAATAAAAATAAATACCGACCACGTGCAATTAAATATTTATAGGTCCATCTGATTTTATACTGTAGATTAAAAGTATGCTGATCATTGTGTTTATCAGAACAAGATCGAATTCAGTAAACTTATTTCACCTTTGACGTTGACATTCATTTTTCTTTCGCTAATAGCTAAATACACGCTTAACTTTCTCTAACCAAAGGGTTAGATTGAAGATCATTTGAATACGGATTCGATGGGGTCAAATTAATTACTTGCAAGCAAATAATTTATCATCGATGTTTTTTATTCTATTCAACTAAAATTTAACTAATTGGCTGCTCGAAGCGAATCATTAATTTACTTTCGTAAATGATTGAAAAAAAAAACATATTTTTTATACCGTTTTCTAATGGCCCTTTTTTGAACTGACTTCATATGTGTAATTTTTACCTTTACATGTAGCCTCGCTTTCATCTGACCTCATTACATCTATTACTATACATAATGCAGGCTTCCATATGCATTGGCGACCATCAGCACATTTAACATCTCCTTCACGACACTGATAATCTGATAAAGGAAGCCTTTTATTACAAAACATGCATAAAAGTGTTACTATCTATTATTATTTGCCTATTCTTGTTCTGAATGCAATATTAATTCGTGAATCTAACAGTCGTAGAATATGAATGATATAATATGTTTTGTTTATTTTTTGTTGTGTTCTATTATAGATTCTAAAAGTAAGACATTTTTTGCAAGATTGAATGAACAGTATTACTAGTTGGCAATACGACATATGTTTTATGATAGTGGTTAAACAAAAGACAAGCATGCATGACGATCATTTAAGGATATGTATGCTTAAAACAAAGTCAAATCCCCTTATAAAAAACACAAGTTTTCTATGCTTTAGTATTATGTTTTGCCGCACCTGTACAGAAATCTTCTCGTTCATCTGATCCGTCTGGACACTGACTTGACCCATCGCACAGATTATGCTCATATACGCATTCACTATTGTCCTCACAATGCACTTGTTTAGTCTTATAAAGTATTCCACATGAGGTACCTGAAAACAGATAAAATATGTGTGTTTTCACGAGGATAAAAATAAATGATCAATTGAGAATTAAAATTGGAAAAGTGTCAAAGAAGCAACAACCGATCGAAATCATACCTATATAAATATCAACATACCCCCTTTTATGGCATACAACAGTATCGTAATTATATTCCTTTTCAACAAATCTAGTGTAAGCTTTTGTTTCATATTATCTTTTGAGATAATTGCCGATATCTGTATCTTTACCATGATAAAGATAAGATGTGAAACATTTGAAGGTATAAAATGTCTGCATGTTGAATTATGTTTCGAATTATGTGTTTGTAAATAAAATTTAATAAATGTTTTGACTTGTTTGTGATATCGAAAATTGGTTTAATTGTCAGATATAGACTGATTTTTCGTGTTATACTTATATACATTGCTACATACACGAGCGATTCGAAAAAGACTGGATATATTAGGACTATAAGATGGTAAAGGGAAACGTCACCATTTTAGAATTGATGACACTCAATACATGCAATAGAAAATAAGAATCATCTGCTTTATCTTCCCTTCTTCTCTTTTTTTTTTTTTTTTTTTATCAGAAATGAAGTGTAATAAACACTCAAGAAGATTTATCGTATCAAAGCAGGTTGAACTGTTACAGTTATTTTGTTAACGTTTGTTGCATCTAAAAAATGACGTAAACGATTTTCGATATATATATTCGCATTCAGGTTTTTAATGTCCATTTTTTATTAGATGTAAGAACTGTTTTTTCCTATTAAGATATGAGGTAAAGTGGACATAGGTAGTGAAACTTATCAATATAAGCATGAAATTATCAAATACTTGCAAAAAATATTCGAAACCTAAAAAGCAATTAATTCGACAATTTTCAAAGGCCTTCGTTGAACATTTTCTACCATGGTATAAAGGGCATTCCAGTATGAAGTTCTTGGAGCTCGATGCTATTGTTATTTTACATTTTACTTAAGTCCGTCATCAGTTGACACAAACTATAGTGTTATTAACTGGCTGTTCTTATTGACACTGTATAGATTCAACGTTTGCTGTACAATGCTGTATGGCCTCGAGACAAAAGATCGAGGCAATACAGCTGACCGATAATCTATACCAGTGCCAATACAGAAACAGCCAGTTCTAACACTTTTATTAAATGCTGATAAGAATATTAAAACTGTAACCAATACAGGGCAATACGGCTTTCCTCGCCTTTTTCTGTATTGGCCCTGTTTATCTTAAACAAACTGTGACCAATACAGGCAATACGGCTTTTTCCCGCTTTTTTGTATTGGCCCTGTTCGAAGAGCAATATTAAACCTTGATTTATAATGACAGTGAACGTTTTCAGTATTGCACATATTGATTTACTGATTATGGCTTATTAGCTCTTATCATTTAATAATAAGTATATTAACGAAGAAAACACAAACAACATACACGTTAAACTAAGTATAATTCAATAGTAGCACTACCATATAATCACTAACCTAACTGGGATCTACTGTTCCAAATAGAAACAAAATAACAGCCGCTTTGATTATGATCATTTCTCCATGTTGCAAGTTGTAAGCTTTAAAAAGATAGATAAATGTTATGTGTATAACGAATAAGTACACCAAGCCTTGAATATATATATACAAATAAACTAAAATAGCTTCTCATGACTATTTACATATTATTTTGGGTAAATTTGACATTATCTAGAACAAAAACGTGAGTTATTTTCTTTCTTGGTGTTCATAAAGTATCAGCCAATTATGTTTTATATAGATATGTCTGTTTGAAATATCAAATTAAGAAAAAAAGAAATGATAATAAGAAATATCAAAAAGGTTATATACGAACATTAACCTAATATTAAACACACTTACCTCAATTTGAAAGCAAGCAACCTGTCTGATAAGATTCTACGTCTGTTCAATAAGATATACATGTAACTTCAAAATTAAATATCAAACCTCGGTGGTTATACGGTCAAATAGATAATTACAAATTCAATTATAAAAATTCAGTTCTCACAAAATCAAACCATGCGTTTCAAATGTCAAGCAGTGATAATTCGAATTGTAAATTATTCTCAGTTTAAATTGTCAATTTTTCTCTGTTTTATGTAGACTATCTAATTATATACATGTATTTTAATGATGTAAATGTTCATTATTGTACTACTACATGTACAAGTGACAAGTTATAATCTAAATATTCAGTGTTGGGTGGTAGAATCGGCAACAATTATAAATGGTGCCTTCTTATAATAAAGTAGTATGATTGCCAATAATTCAACTCTCTTCCAGAGACCAAATATCGTACAATATAAATCTGCAACTGTTTTCGTTTTATAATACCGATGTAGAATTCATCAGTAGCCTGTATCTTGATGTTTATTTGAAAATTTGCATATTTGCTCTTCCTTTCTCATTTTGTCTCTTCTTTTCAATCATTATTTATACATGTGTAAAATTATTTCTCGGTTCTAAAAATAGAAATGACACATGCCAAATACGACAGAATCGCTATAATGATAAGTAATGTTAACTATATATAATTGAATTAAAATATTCACTTTGACACTAAAGGGGTTTGAACGTTTAAAATGTCATGATTGCTTCTGTCAATAGGATTAGATCAACTCTTTATTGACTAATAAAAAAAGTTGTTTTACTCTGTCCAGATACAGAGTTCAAAATTATGTTCAGATTTGTTGTTGTTATCTTTACTTGTCGTATTATATTCTCACTACGCTAGTTAGAAATAACCTTATCATATCAATACAGCTTGCGAGCCCCATCTGGAAAAATGGCGTACAACATAGTTTATATGTTTTGATAGGTACTAGTTTGTATTTATTTTTCATTCAAGCATACTTTTGATATGTCCCATGCTTTTCATGTATATCAAATACCAATTATTAGACAAAACAATAAACAGAATAATGTTTTTTTCAAATAGTTGCAAATTTGTTTTTTAAAGTTAAATTAAAAACTATAAATAATCAAGTTGTTTGACTGTCCCTTTGGTATCTTTCGTCCCTCTTTGTTCATTAATAAAGATATTACAACTCTAACCATATTTTTTCTAAATTTATTTTAGCTGTAATGATTATTAATCTAAAGACAAAAATATGACAAAAAAAAACCAGACTATCCATGCAAACTATGTTCGAACTGGATAGTGGGACGGCTTAGTTCCGAAATTTGAGTGCAACAACTTCGATTTCATTCCGAATTGTTTAACGTCGTTTGTATATATTATGCTTCACATCTATTTAGGTAAATATCAAATTTGAATTACCAGTAGCCATATCATTTCAAGAAGTCGTTGGTTTCTAATGATAGAATGATGCTATTGTTGTTTGTTTCAAGAAAGCCTAGGTGAATTATCTTAGCATAAGTTGACATTCTAAAATAATGGGCTCCTGTCTTTCAAATGACAAATACAAAGTTTTTACTCCTAATTATATTCATATAAGAGTTTTGAAAATTACCCGAACATATCCATAAAATTTGAAGTTTTCCATAGCATATTCCTTTATGACATTCGTACATACTGCTCTTTAGGGTTTTGAATATTTCAAGATATTGAATATTAGTTCTTTTATATAGTCCCATTCATGGCCTTCCGCTGTTTTATGCTCTTTGTTCAGGTTGTGGTATCTTTGAAATTTACTGATTTATATGTATAATTGTATTTACGTTGATGATCTAACTGTGTTTTCTTGTATATGAAATGAACAAATATTCCAAAATCACATCAATTCAAAATTTCAATTATCTCCTATATACTGATGCAACAGACAAATAGTAATACACAAAATCAAACTTAAATTATTTTTAGTAATTGTGAGTACTCTCAGATCTGTGCTAAATGGTTGTCGTTGGGGGTGTATATGTAAACTGCCTCGTACACTCTTTGTTATTGTTATCCTTATTTATATTTGTGTACACTTGATGAGTGAAGCCTCTCTTAATAGATTTTTATAGTTTGTTATTCTGCTAACTGTTAGAACGCTTTACATATCTAGGGGAAGGACAGTGTCTTTATTTTGTTTAACCCCTCCATATTTTGGATATGTAGTACGAATTCATGAGCCTTTTATTCAGTAGTTTTTTTGTGTGCTGTGTAACTTATTTGTATTTCGTTTATTATTTTGTACATACATTGGGACGTAGGTTCTAGTTTTAAATGTATAGCATTTTCACTTGGCCCATTTGAAGACTTGTTTCATTGGCAATCATGTCAAATCTTGTGTTTATAAGATTGAGAAATATTGAAAATACACGAAAAAAATACACGACACATGCTAAAAATTGGCGGCATCCCTGTAAGCACACAACAACAAAAATAAAAACATAACTTCCGAACTCCGAGGAAAATTGAAAACGGAATGTTCTCAACCAATAGGAGTGACACCAATCCTTGCAGTCATAAAACGTTCATGTCAATTTTGTGTACTCATACTCGAAAATAACAAACAAAAAGGTTTGATTTCATGTTTCGAGCAAGATTTCTGTGCTCCAAACACTGAGGGTATGGTTTGACTTTAACTGCAGGTGCTCGAAAAGATTAGGTGCGGCAATTATCACTTGCGATATGTATTATTTGAGCCATTCGTTAAAACTTTTAACTATGCAGAACGTTAAATGATTACATAATCATATTAGTTCTATAAGGGATGATTTAAGGACACGAAATCAGTAATTGTTACTAAAACAAGATTCTTTTTCATCAGATTATCGCCACAGTCATCCTTTCCGTCACAGAACTCAGTAATGTAAATACAGTTCCCATTATCGCAGTAACGCTGTCTGAATCCACATTCCCTGGCTGTAATAAAGAACAAAACATCAATAGTAAAGAACAATTCTGTCATTACCCACAATAGTTTTGTATACAAAGATTTTAAATATCAAATTGTGTTAAATCACATGTTTTTGAATTTCATTTTTATAAAACTTATTGAATCAATGCATGCATATTACTAAACTAAAGTCCTGTTGAATGTCTTTTACAAATCTATAACATAATATTAAAAAAAATAATATGTCATTCAATGATTGTTGATCGTAAGCTACAGTAACTTTCGAGTTGCCAAAGATTGTAGGAAATGCGATATTAATGAACAATTTACACAGAGCACATGGAGCTTAATGTGACGAGTATGTGAACATGATTTATATGTATCAGATGGAAGGAAATGGGTAGGAAAGATACACATGATCAATAGAATGAGAACAACATAATTGGTCAACTAGGCATATTTGAAATAAGTTTTTCTAAAAATTAAAAATTGTGATACGTACATGACGTAAAAACGTTATAACATAAGAGTTTGTTTTTGTTAATCTATTTTTCTGAGGTTTGTGTGAGGGAAGCATTCACCCTTGTAATCTTAAATCTTAGCCACCAACATCCTCGCTACAAAAAGTCTACAGAATAATATTTAGGTTTTATTGAATAGGATTATTTGATAAGCATATAAGACAAAATATGAAGAACTGATATATCAAAGTAAAGAAAATGTATACAAAAATTAATCATTGACTCAATGAAACCGCCACAATCTACAAACTTCTGCCAGCACCACTATCTGTTACCGGAACACTGATGTAATAAACTACTGATTCTAAGAAAATAGGTTTACATATTGTGTTTTTTCACATTGAGCGTTTGTGGAAAAAACTGAGACTTTATTATTATAAAACTGTAATATCAGTTTCACCTAATATTTACTACGTTATACATATATGCATTATGTTACAACTTGAATGTGACGAAAAAACCTTAATGATTTCTTTACGATATTTGCTTCACTTTAGGTAAAATGAAGCATAAAATATCTAAACTCAAAGATTAATGTGCTTTTACATAATCGTTGATGTTTACTATCATGAGTTATTTTGAAAATACTTGAATTATGTGCAAATCTTGTCTTACTGATTTATGTTATACCAACTTTTACAGATTTAAATGTCTCATCTGATCCGTTTATAACAATCCCGTCTTCCATCACAAAGATAAAGATATTAAAAAATTTTAAATCATAGCACATTTTAGATCAGGACTATAACATGTGTGATCTGAAAATTAAAAGGACGAAATATCGTTAATCTTTATATTTTAAGTCAATTAAGATAATACATTTGTTGTATGTAAACATTTTGTATTTGATAAAGCGACTTTTATTTCACCTTAAAAATCAAACGCACATGTATGATCATGTTATATAGTAGCAAAGCTAAAACTATATCGACTTTTTGTATGAGGCTAAGGCAGTTGCTGAGAGCACAGTTTAGCAAGACTGTCAAAACGCCTGCCAAATACAAAATTGTAAGTGATATTTGTCTAAAATTGATAGAATAGTGATATTTATTGCAGCTTAGCTGGTTATATTCAAATCAGATGAAACCAATTTTCAATCCCCCTCCCCCTAAAAACCCAATTGTTTAGCAAAAATTGACTTGACATGAGATGAAAGTTACATAAAATACAACCGTGTTACCATTTAGTAGGCAACAAACGCAATATGAATATACCATGTAGTTAACCTTGGAATATATAACATGATTTGCGTGTTGACAGAAGTTTTTAAATCTATATTATTTTTAAAAGATTTACATTTTTTTTCGATAACAGAAAAGAAATACATGATGTGAAGCCATAATGCATTTTTGTATAGATCTTTTATTAAAATTACTAGTGTAAATTTATGATTGCAAGGAATTATGTCGAAATCTACGACAGAGAATAAACAATTTTTAATTCTCACTTGAGAAGAGCTAAATATTGGTCCATATTTTAATATTTACTGGGATTGATCAAAACTGCAATTAAAGAAATTCATCAAATACGTAGTTACTTGGTACCGTCTTAAGGAATTTCAAGCTACTTTTGTATGTAAACAGAGGGAATATATTTGGTTGGAATGATCAAACTCCTACACTTTTCCTTCTTACTTTTACTTCGTTTGAGCCAAATATGGTGAATATTTTTATTCGTTTTGGTTTACTTTTATACTTCTATATATTTGATGATGTCTAACTAAATAATCTAATCAACATATGATCAATATCTTACTTCTACAAATATGTTCTTGTTCGTCAGATTCATCACGACAATGCACTGTTTCACCATCACATTGTTCCCATTCATAATACATTGAATCTGATCAGCACAATGCATCTGTCAACTTAAACAGCTGTTTCTTGCTAAAGTCGTTGTGATAAATATTGTATGACATAAAAGAGGGACGAAAGATACCAAAGGGATAGTCAAACTCATAAATCTCAAATAAACTGACAACGCCATGGCTAAAAATGAAAAAGACAAACAGAAAAACAATAGTACACATGACACAACATAGAAAACTAAAGAATAAACAACACGAACCCCACCAAAAAATAGGGGTGATCTCAGATGGAAGAAAGGGTAAGCAGATCCTGCTCCACATATGGCACCCGTCGTGTTGCTTATGTGATTACAAATCCGGTAAATAGTCTAATTCGGTAGGTCACATTCATGAAAGGGAAGGGGACATAAGATACTTTTAAAACTAAAATAGAGAACATTTATTCAATGGTCAAGCTATGCTACGGTATCCATAAAAATAAGTATAGTGTTTAATAAAAATAACCGCTATGATTCATGCAAACTTGTTGATAAAACAATTGTAATGAACAAATTTCTGTGTTTGATATTGAAATTTGTTTATATATAAAAATATGCAATTGAAAAAAACACAATATTTTTTTTAGTATTTAAGCAGTTTGGCTTATGGCTTTTGTTTGCATACTCAACAAAAACGTATTATATGTTTTACAATGTCGAAGGTAGGAAAATCCTGAATGTTATTTTACGACCAATACAGTATTGTACTGGTCATTTTTCAGATTATCAGACTGCAAAATTATAATGGGTCAATAATGTTGATTGTGAGGAAGATTTCTACTGCATAGACTTCAAAATAGATGGAATATGTGTGAACGTCAAAAAATTATAGTCATTCATCCGACAACATACTAAAAAATGTTCCAAGCGATAGAATACCCCTTCCTCCTCGAATACATACATAAACACATACGATGTACTACCAACTTAATCAATCACCTTTCTGCGATTTTGCTATTCCACGGGGACAGACAATAACGGCTGCTTTTGTAACGCTCATCTTCTAAATTTTTCAAGTTGTATGTTGAAGAAAACAAAATAAAATAAATGTTATATCTATACATAAAATTTTACACAGAACTTATGAATTAAATAATATTCTTTTTATTACTATTTATTTATGTATGTAAAAACTGTACTTAGACGAGGAAGATGACGGATGCCATATATGCGGGTAAGATCGGTTTACACCGAAGCACCTGAAATCACTCCCGCTATTTTACTGAGGGTTAATGTTACCCAGTCTTTGGTTTTCAATGTGGTTTTGTGTACTGTTGTATGTATATTAACTCAATATAGATACCAGGATTGACATTTTATATTTAAAAAAGACTCATCAGTGACGCTCGAATTAAGAAATGTTAAATAGGACAAATAAAATACGAAGTTGAAAAGTAACTAACTCTATTCCTGAGAGAGAACTACCTTAATTTTTCAAAACTTCAAAGTATTGCAAACAGTTAATGAATCATGTGTATGTTTGTGTTCTCTTTGTTTTAGCCTTGTCATTGTCAATTTATTTCATACCTATCAGTTGCATGCCTCTTTGGTATCCTTTGCCTTTTTTGTTCAGTGTACATGTAAATATTTCAAAAATTGATATTTTTTTTCCAAATCTTTAAAATCATAAAGTAATAAAAAATGGTTTTTCACTGTAAAAGAGTAAAGTGTCAATAGAATAGAAATTTGAATTAAAAAAACTGATGATAACACATACATACAAAACAAATTATATAACAATTTAAATTTGAATATATTTATTTATAGCGGATTGGGAATCAAGTTTTGCATCTTATATAATTCCCTTTCCACTTTGCGGTTGCGAGTGCTGCCTTGTAGCGGCATTAGCCTTCTTTTTTTTCAAAATCGACAAGGGTGTCTTTTACGTACAAGAGACTTCGTTCTCTCGTAACACGGATAGCCATTTATCGTCCCCTTCCGACGGACTTTCAACGTTTTCTCAAGACCACACTCGCAAATGGTGTCAAGAGAGAGCCAAAAAATCAGTCTCTGAAATTAACCACCCGGAACGGGAATCAAACAAGGAACCTTTGTTTTAGTATTTTGATGAACTAACCACTACACAACGGCTCTCTTCATTAATGCAACAATGAACAAGATACTAAACACATACCTAAAAATAAACAGTAGCCTACCTACCTGTACTTCTATTTGATAATATATTTCTTTATTACAGACGATCACACAACGGCGATAATGTACCAAGATAACTAATCACAATAAATTGACATTATAATGATTTAATTGTCACAAACTCATGTGATGTTTTCAAATGTCAATTACTTTATTATCAATTATTCTAAATTAAATTTAGATTATTGTATATTTTAATGAGGAAAATTATCATTCCTTTACTACAAGTTATAACCTTTATATCAAATGATTAATGTTAACATCGACAACGAATCGGAAAGATAGTTTAAGAGAAAAAAGGATATGATTGCCAATGAGATAAATCTCTAGCAGGAACTACATGGCATGAAATATACAACATTTATGGTGTTTTATAACTCTGATGAAGAATTCATCAGCTATCAATTTTTTTTTTATTTCTACGAAATTAAATTTATCTTTCTTTTTAAAGCTCGTTTTCTGTAATTGGAAAGACAAATAAAACTACGCAATCGTTATTACGGTAATGTATGTGCCGTGTTTCTAGCAAAGAGTACACACGATGACCTTTTTCAAGCTGATTTAAGATTAAATGTGTGTTAAAACTGAGTTTTTCTGTGCGTTTATATGTGTGTTTGTTTTTCATAATTGGCAAAATGTGGCTAGAGGTATAGAGGACTGTTGAAATTACAAAAAAAAACATGTTTTACCCCGCCGCATAGTTGCCCCTGTCTCAAGGAACATTTGTCCTTTGTTAATCTAATATGTTTATATTTTAATTTTATATATCAAAAGAAGAGGCGGTATGTTACCAATGAGACAACTCTCCACAACAGACCAATTGATACAGAAATTAACAAATATGAGTCATCGTTTGGCCTTCAACAATTAGCAAACCCCATACCGCATAGTCAGCTATAAACGTCCCCGAAATGACAAATGTCAAATAATTCAAACGAAAAAAACTAAAGGCCTAATTTATGTACATAAATGAACATAAAAAATGTGTAACACAGAAACAGACGACAACCACTGACTCACAGCTCCAGATTTTGGACCGGGACATACACAGAATGTGACGGGGTTAAACATGTTAGCGGGATACAAACCCTCCCCCTAACCTGAAACAATGGTTTATTATTTTGAACATAAATTTGGACGTCATTTTTCTTGTTTGAAAGGATAAGCATTTGTCATTCCTTTGACTTTAAAAGCTGACTATGTGGTATAGGCTTTGCACTTTGTTGAAGGCCATACGGGGGTCTATAATTTTAAATTTCAGTGTCACGTTGTCTGTTTTGAAGTTTTGTTTCATTGGAAATCATTCCACACCTTTTTTTTAATTATAAAAACAAAGGCAAACACGAAAGCACAAGAAAATAATTTAACACATCACAATACTAAAAACCGAACAATGGACAGTATGCACTTCCATGTTAAAAAAAAAAACAAAACAAAACATAAGCAACTCCGAGAAAATCTCAATACGAAAAGTTCGCAAATAAAATGGAGTGAAACTAGGTGCTGCGAAATATTAACTTAGACAAGCTTCACCTGCGACATCTTTTAGTTTAGCTATTCGTTAAACATTGGAACTTTGCAAAACTTCTTGTATGTGTAGATCGTAAAATCGTTACGAAATCGTAGTTGAAGTCATTTGAAATATAGATGTGGTGCTATAATTGTTAATAACGCGTGATGTAGACCATTACATTAATACTCTGTTTTTCAAACCAACGTTTGACATATTGTATAGTTTTTGGTAGTATGTGTATTTTATTACAGACAGTATTGGTCACAGATTCTAGCCAAGCAGACGAAACATACAGTTATATTTGTATAATGAAATATGTCAAACATGTTTTATTACAGGTTATATCGTGTGGTGTTGAATATATAATTATTCTTCGATTTTTCAATTTGAGTTAAATAAGGTTCTTTTTCATCAGAATTGTCATTGAACGGTTCTATAAATGATGCTTTTAGGACATGACATCAGTAGTTGTTACGAAAACAAGGTTCTTTTTCATCAGAATTGTCTCCGCAATCATCCTTTCCATCACAAAACTCAGTAATGTAAACACAATTCCCATTATCACAGTAACGCTGTCTGAATGCACATTCTTTGGCTGTAATAAAGAGCAAAACATCAATTATGAACAAACAATTCTATTATTGTATACAAAGATTAAAGAATCAAATTCATATGAAACGATTTTTTTCATAAAATTTAAGCACCAACAAACTAAGTCCTGTTGTCTATTACGAATCTATAATGTTATATTGACAAATAATGTCATTCAATGATTGATGATAGCAATCAAGTAATAACATTATCGGTACCATTTTCCTGCACCAGATGCGTATTTCGACAATACATGTCTCTTCAGTGATGCTTGTGGCCAAAATATTTGAAATCCACTTTCGAGTTTGAATCAGAAGGTTTCTTCTGAACGTTATTATTGAAATATTTACAGAGAGGACGTGGAGCTTGTGACGAAAGTGAACAGAAATAGTTATGATAAAAAGAATTATATCTTCAATATGTTCTAATCTGTTTATAAAACTTTACCATAACAGTTGAACAATGAATTGTTGTATTACATTTTGTTTTGTGAGAAGCAGTTATATACCGTCCACTTTATGTTTGTTTACATTTTTATCATGGGTTTTCATAAACAAACAGAACACAAATAAAAAGCAGTCGACAATATGAATCAAAAGAAAGATTCGACAACTACTGCAATAATCCAAATGTGTTCCCAATTTGGTACGATAATGATTGGAAGAGAATAGTCATACATTTAGTTTTACGGCTAGCTAAACCTCCGATTCACGTGACAGTCGTATTAAACAATTTATATTTGTCAAATAGAAGAAGAGGAGTTCGAAAGGGCCAACACTGATCGATGAGAAATGAGAACAGGTATGATTGGACACTTTATTGGGAATACAGCAATAAAAGCTTTTTTCTGAAAAATAAATTGAAATTACGTAAAAGTTACAACATCAAAAGTTCATCTTTTTGTTTTATAGTGGTTTTTTTTCTGTATTCTTGTAACCTAAAAATTTGTCGCCACTAACACCCTCGTTACAAAAAGTCTATAGAATAATATTTATGTTTTTGTTTATTACATATTACATAAATTATATGAAAAAAATGTGCAGATAACTTTATATTTTTGTTGAAAGTGTACAAACAGTTGAACGAATCATATCGTTACACTATACAAAAATCCGTAAGGAACACTATCGATTTACTGTACTAATGATGTTTTAAACTACTAAAGGCATAAAAATAAGTTTACATATTGTGTTTTCGAACATTGACCTTTTGTGGAAAAGGTCAAGACTGCATATAAATCTGAAATATCAGTTTTTTCATAAATATTATTTAACAATGGGGATGAAATTAAAAAGCTATATTTTTATCCACTTTAGGTAAGTGCAGTATAAAATGTATACACTGAAAGAAAAACTATATTTGCATAAAGTTACGGTTTACTGTACAATTGACATGTTATATCATTAGTTTGAATTGAAGATACGTGAATTATGTTTAAACGCTTCCAAGTGATTTTTTTTCAAATTAAAAAATTAACATGCACGAAACATGGTCTTAATAATTCATGATATACCAACTTTTACAGATATTAAATGCCTCATCCGATCCATCATAACAATCCCGTCTTCCATTACAAAGATAAAGATATGGAAAACATTGTAAATCATCAGCACATTTTAGGTCAGTACTTGAACATGTGTGATCTGAAAATAAGAAAGAATAAAATATTTTATTACATTGGTTGCAATGAATTGCATTGATTTCCCAGTTGAATAACAACCGATAATCACATGTGAAATAAACGTAGTTATTTTACTCTCTGACGTCATACAACAATAGGCGTTGTCAAGACGTCGATAACGGCGGATCAAAACAAATGGTGAAAAAAAGATATAGTTCCTTACATGTTTTACACTAATTTAAAAAAAAGGCATTTGCCAATGTCATAAAAAGAATAACTAATCAAAGAATTCAAATATCGAAAAATATTCAACTCGTGACCAACCAACCCTGATAATTAACTCATGCGCTACGCGCATTTGTGAATTAATGTGTTGTTCGTTCACTCGTTGAATATTTTTCTCTATTTGAATTCTTCGATTAGTTATTCTATAAATAAATCTATTTTTCGAGATACTATAATCTTAAAACAAAAAAAGACGATCCAGATGAACAAGGTTGAATTTCTTACGTTAATGCGTTTGCGTAGCTACTTTAAGAAAATTCAACACGGAAAGTCCCTAATGGTAAAAAAAAACCGTCAAAGACATCAAACGAATACAGAACAACTGTTACATTGCTGAACGTTACAGGCATCTTCTTATAAGGAAAATAGTGGACGAAACCTGATTTAAAGCTAGATAAACCTCCCACTTGTAATACAGGGGTATAGAATTACTTTATATTGACACATTATGTGAACAAAACAAACAGTCACAATAGGTGTATAACAGCAACACGAACCACGCTAAAAGCTGGGGTGATCGCAGGTGATCCTGAAAGGTAATCAGATCCCACTCCACATATTACTACCGTCGTGTTGATGATGTTTTTACAAAGCCGATAACAAGTCTTATTCGGTAGATCACATTCGTGAAAATGGAACGGGATTGCAGTAAATAGTATTTTCCCGATATTAATTTTGAACCACATAATTTGAAGACCTTACTTGAAAGATTAAGATAACATGAATACAGATTTCAATACTGAACAACGAGAAAATTTTTAAAAGGAAAGTAAATGCATGAATAAAACAATTAGATATAATAGGTAAAAATGTCATAACTTTCAATAAAATTTACTTGATATGAAATAAACATTGCACAACAGAAACTCTGTTATTTATTTAGTAGAAAAAAAAAGACAAAAAGGTCTACCCCGCAGTTTATATTTGAACATAGGACAATATTCCTGAGTAGTAAGCAATTAAAAAAAATCATATTGCCCAGTAATGCCCAGTATTACCCATTTCTGGGAGTATTGCCCAGCCCAGGAAAACCATAGTTTTCCAACCCAGGAATTCTCGGGCTGTTAACACTTTGCCAACTCTGTCATAGACAGAATAAACTATAACAGTCATGCATTACATGAAAAAAAAAACAATCAACATTAAGGAAGTTCGCTGCTCAGTTTAAAAATAAATAGCTTTTCATAACACTTATATATATTGATAGGGGATAGGTTTAGGAATAAAAAAATAATAAAAAATAAGGGGGTTAATGTGCTTGTTTTAGAGATTTTAGCCATTAGAATTTTGGCGGGGAAATGTTCTCTCTTGAATTTGCATAGCTTTATCGTTGACCATTCAAAATTCTCAAAATCTATTAAAAAATGAATAAGAATTTAAAAGACGTTTACAAATGGCTTATAATTATACATGTAAAAGATTTATAAAAAGAAAAATGGGGGTTGATGGCCATTTAAAAAAAAAAATATTGATTAAACCAGAGGATTCCGTATTTGACAATAATTTCAAAACATGACGAGCAAACGTCCTTAAATATTGTACAATGTCTTACTTCTACAAATATCCTCCTGTTCGTCAGATCCATCAACACAATGTACTGTTTCAGCATCACATTGTTCCCAATCATATATACATTGGATCTGATCAGCACAATGCACCTGCCAACCTGAACACGAACGCCCTGTGTGAACAAATAGATGAAAGTTTCTTGTGTATGGTAAATTCAAAACTAATTATATATATACAAAGTACGTTTAACATATAATTGAGCTATGCTAAAAATAACTCTGAATTCCACTGAACTTTTTTAAATCTTGAAATATTTAGTTTGAAAATCAGAATTGACAAAGAAATGAAATAAAAACAAAGCAAAAATTTATGTCTTTTAAAAAAAATGAAAAAATTTAATGAACTTAAACAATTGTGATAATCAATTCATTATTTATGAATTTAGAATGTGTTGATATAATACACAAGAACTTATCACTTAGATACTTTTAAAAGTTAAAAGGCATAAAATTAGGTTTAGCATTTGAAATATGTTAAATGTTGTTTATCAATATCGAATTTAGAACATTCAGAATATTATTCCTACGACAAAGATAAGTTTGTTTTGAACATTTTTGAGATCATCAGACTGCAAACCATAATAGGACAACACTGTTAATGGTTGAGGAATACATATACCTTAATGATAGCTCCAATGATACACATGAATATATGTGAAAGAAGAAAGCTGATCAAACAAAATAATAAGCATTAGTCAGAACGATAGAACACACCTCCTCACACACACAAATAAACACTTACAATGTAATACCAATTAAATCACTAACCTATCTGCGATTCTACTATTCCAAGGAAACAGAAAATAACAGCTGCTTTTGTAATGCTCATTTTCTATACTTGACAAGATGTACGTTGAAGAAAAAAAATATGAAATAAATGTTATATTATACCAAAAAAATACACAATAAAATGACGAAAATGTTTTTGTCATAATTATTTAAATAATATATATTACTTGTACAAAGTAGGCTTGTTCTAACATGAGACCCTCGACAGATGCCACATGTGTTGCAGGATCTGTTACCCCTCCAACCAAGAACTTCCACAGTTTTAAATGCGGTTCGTGTAGCTCAGTGAGTTGTTTTCTATGGGTTCATGGTTCTGTTGTAAGTCTGTTCGTTTTTAGCAATAAGGGTTGTAAGTTTATTTGCAACCTATGAGTTGCATGTCCTTTTGGTTTCCTTTTCCATTCACTTGCTTTATATTAATGTTTAAAAAAACTTTTAAATAAAACGTGATTTATTCACCCTCTATGTATCCATTAAGCAATGTAAAAATAAAATTCACTATTCATACGTTTAAAAGGTGTATATAAAATCCTAATTTGATTAAACTCATGATTACACATCTTCAAAACAAATTATACAATAGTTCACAAAATGTTAAACACATACCTAAAAAAACAGCAACCTTCCTCTCTTATTAGTTTCTTTTTCTTTTTTATAAGATGGTCGATCAAACATCGGAGATTATATGCCCAGATAAATAATCATAATAAATTGAAATTACAGCAATTTAATTGCCACAAAATCATGCTTTCAAATGTCAATAAATTAAATATTCTCAATTAACTGTAGATTATCTTATTATATTTTTTTTATGATGAATATCATCATCCTTGTACACGTTTTAACCTTTGTATGAAATGATTGATTGGAACATTTGCAACGAATCTAAAAGACGGTTTAAGAGAAATAAAAAGATTCCAGTACGATAACTCTCTGACACAGACTTTATGCCATATAATTTAACATTGTTGGGGTTTTATAACTCCGATGTAGAATTCATCATCTGGCAAAATCTTTTATTTGAATTTAAATATATCTTATTTTAAAAGCTTATTTTCAGTCACGGAAATATCACGAATGTATCTAATTATTGTGTATACATTAACGACACACACATAAACCTACGCAATGGTTATTATAATAATTCATGTGCCGTGTTTATTTAAACAAAGATATGCACAAAAAATGACCTTCGCCTTGGTTATGTAAGTTGTAATGTGTGTTAGGAGCATTTAACCTCTATTTATCACATTTGTTATATCGTTCTTTATCAGTATATAGTGTACACATATTTAAGGTAAAAGGTTATAATTATAACGAAAGTTGGCTCGAATATCCTGTTTGAATGATATCTAAAGATTTCAAAAAAGGGTGATTTGGGATTTCCTTAAATCTTTTCTTTCGTGAAAGATGTAAGGGTATTGATACAAACACCATCGCTTTGGAATGGAATAATCAAAATCATAAAGGAAACCTGAAGAAATTGATTGAGATCAAAAGGGGCAGGAAAAGTTCTGTCGACAGAGAAAACGTATCCTGATATATATTTATCACCTGCCATGCACGTTCCAAATGTTGAAGACAATGTCGGACACATTAGCGCGAGTAACACATCATATGGCCCCACTATTATCTG
This sequence comes from Mytilus edulis, assembly GCA_019925275.1. Classification (NCBI taxonomy): domain Eukaryota; kingdom Metazoa; phylum Mollusca; class Bivalvia; order Mytilida; family Mytilidae; genus Mytilus; species Mytilus edulis. The sequence continues at coordinate 47,016,606 of CM034360.1, read as the reverse complement.
CAGATCTGAGAACATGAATCATTCAATAGTAAGTTGAGAAAATGACACATCGTACTGGTCAACCAATTTAGTGCACAGCGAAATATGAAAAGACGCTTAGCTAAGGAGTTTAATGCACATAAGGAACACACACCTGGATGTCTTTGAAAGAAAGAATACATGTTAAACTTATATCTTAAACATGACGTAAGAAAATCGTATGGTCGAATCTCCGTAAAAATGGCTTTTTAGATCGTTATGTAGTATATAAAACAAAATTCACTGATACACTAACATGCTAATTTTTATAACGAATCACAATATTACGGCTATTTTCTACTATGAAAATGGAAGAATATATCACTGACGAAAAAAATAGAAAATAATTGTTTTATAAATATTTACCATCCAATTTTCAAAAAAACTTTTTACTTCAGTAGTTGTGGTTTACACGATTTTCACCGGTTTTCTTTATCATCAAGATAATTATAAGACGCTTCATTTGTGTTTATTTAGCATAAATATATACTTCGATATTTACTTTATACAAAATAACTTTCATTTGTAACATTTCATATTTGATTTACAAGATTTGTTTTGGTCATATAGCTCTTCAACGGTTATATGTAGGATACTAATACGGACGCATGAAATAATTGTTTTCATATTTTTTAGATCATCTATAATGATCGACTGTAAAGTTAACTTAACGCCGACCGATAAACTATCATTCTTCCCGATAAATTGTAAATATTTATTAATATTGTTCCCGCGTGCCATATACTAGTGATTATCCGATGGAACTACAATTACGTATTCTTTATCCTCAGTTATAATCTTATAAATTCGTTCTTTTAAGTTTAGATTCACATTAGTTATCTGAATTTTATTACACTAGAAGTTGTTGCTTAATGATATGGTACTAAAATCACCCATAAGAATCAATTGGTTTTGGCCTCATATGACTTTTAAAATGTTTATATCATTCAAAAAGCTCCAAAGTATCTCCCTTTGGTTTAACAATGCCATTTTGTGGCAACACAATTGTTTTTTTATTTATCTCATCGCTGACCTTTATTTTTTATTATTTATTTGAAACAAGCTACATTTAGATGGGATATATTTACATGTACGATACTGTTGTTGGATCATTAAAGGTTTCATATTTTGGCTAATTGATTCACTTTTGGGTCTTGGCATCGAAAATAAACACATTTATACCAAAACCAGTTGTTGGCATGATAAGGTTATGTTCATATCGTATATTGTAGGATGATATAATACATTGTACCAAACCCCTAACGGGAGGACTTGTGCTTGATATTCATATGATAAAGACAACATAATCTTGCAATCAGTCTAATTGAGGCCGGGAGCTGGCTTATCAGTACCTGCTAGTAGTCCTTTTTTAAATTAATTTGTAAACCCATCAGATGCTTAAAATTGAGTGCAAGAAATCTTTTGTTTATCATTTGTAAAAAAAGGAAACTTGTATCAAATACATTTACGTAAACAATATACTGTTCAATGATTAAAGTATCTAAACCTATTTTACAATGAAATGAATTTTATTCAGCTAAAATTAACCTATTTCGGATTTAAAATATCTTGATTGATTAAAGAAATTTAGTTAATTTTATTGATCCATCTGAATACAGCTTTCAACGTGGAAAAAACATGTTTCAGTAGTATGGATTATTTTTAGTTGCCACATGGCAATATTTTGAAAGAATTTATCTTACACTGTTTCATTTGTTCTCATACAGAAAATTAACCACAACCTACCTAAAATATATAGCTTTTTTATTGCTGAGCTTAGCAACTCGTTTATAACGATAATTGGTTAGACGGAGTACTGTATCAATGTACAATTTTTAAACTATAAGTTTGTTATTGTAACTTTTCCTTTTATTTTCTCAGTTATTGTAACCTAGCTAAATTTATATCTAACTTATATGTAATATATAAGTTTTGTTTATACAATCAAGAGTATAATTAATATCTGGTGAAAGATGCTGACATCATTGATACTTTAAACATCATTGACCACCTGTTTTAGCTTGAGAATATTTTCTATGGTATTTGACACTTTGAGGTTATGGAGTCTCAATAGGGAACATTAATCTTTTTCTAATCAGATATATGTCACAAGCAATTACTCTTGGTGAGGAAATGCAGAGTATGAAAACAGATCTTATAAATTTATTGCACAGCAATTAGTATATCATTCTGAAGGCCAAGTGAGGTCAGTCTCCTCCTCTATATGATTGACATACCCAATCTGTGTGTGAAGCCATATGCATGGTCTTTGTATAATCACTGTCTAGGTTCATAGCAGTCTGACTAGTTGATATAGTTTAAAGAGCTATTATTTAATTTGTATTATTTCATTTTAAACTACTGGATATAAACATTTTTTATTTTATTCGTTTTGGATTAACCTTAACTGTTATTGTTTCACTGTGGCTGCTTTCACTGATCAACTACTACTGAGACTTTAATTATTTACTGCTTTTTACATAAACTTATTTATTCACTTTGGATCTTATTAACCTATTACACAACTGAGTTTTCAATGTTAGCAAACTTCTGTAGTACCTAGTACATGTACACTATCATATCGAGATAATCTCAGTATGTGTGACCAATATATTAATAGTTGGTAATACTTGTAAAGTGTCTAACTGTGTTAGACAGTAAATTATGAGTCAGAGCAGGAATTATAGCATATCCACTTACTACCAGGCTTGGGATCCGTATGCACATGTGCGTCCTGACCATACAGAGAGATACTTTCAAAACAACTGTTCTAGGCAAGTATATATGGACTGAATTTTATTTGTTATACCCAGATGTATTGTGCTTCGAATTTTCTTTGAAATTTCTTAAATTCAAGCAAACTATAGACTTACTGATCTAACTGGTTTATATGAAAATTTTATCATGTTCATATGCACTTTATTCATATTTAAATTATTTTTTTCTTCATCAGAAAACAGCTACATCCAATATGGATCCTCTCTCTTTCAGTTATAAGTGTTTGCTCCACCTGTTGCACTTTTACTAAAATAGTTCATGATCCTCAGATATATTAAATAAAGATATTTTATTCAAATCTACATGATCTAGGGGCTGGCCATGTTGGGCTAAGTAGTTTATTACAATTTTTTGTTTTTTTATAATTTTTATATTGCATCTCCTATACCGGTACTTTACTGATTCAAAAGATGAGGAATTACACTTGTTGACATTTAGTATAATTCAGTTCCGATTTTAAATGATTTTATGGGTAAAACAGTTACTTTGTTTTGTTATACATTTACATATATATATATATATTTTTATAGAATGAATTCCAGCATTCAATATTGCCTATTACTGACACCTTCCTTTATTTCTTTTGCATATTAAACTTTATGGAAATGAAGACATGCACCTCCTGTATGTTTCATCGGATTTACAAACAAAGACTTTGGACACTGTCATTTTAAAGTGATTTATTTACCTAGACGGGATTACAGTTGAACTTGTATGTCAATGGGACCAACATTTTCCAGGCATGGATATTAAACTTTACATTTCAATCTACTGAAGCTCAATCATACCGACATATACACTTGAACGTTGCCAGTATTCGTATTGTAGTATCACTTTGAAATCTGATAATTTTAACAATATTTCATCCTTAACCTGTGGTTTAAGCACAGAAGAGCAACACATTTAACATGTTTATCAATTCAGGATGCTCCCATGTTCATACAGGATTGTAACAGATACTTCAACCATACAACATTTGAAACTAGAGCATCCTTACTATACATGGAGTATATTCAGATTCTATTTTTATGTGAACATAATTTCTCCAACCATTTAATCAGTACCATTTTTAGGATATTGACTATAAAACAGCACTACTGTGAGCCTCATCTGTACCAAAGAAGTCAGGAAGTATGTGATTATGAACCATTTGTAATTGGGACATTGTTTTTTTAGCATACTTGAATCCCTAGAATCTGACAATATACGTCTTTTAGATGGACTATCTTACATTTAAAACTGTCTACACCATGGAACCATACAGCTGGCTTGTACTTATTATAAAGAGATGTTTTACACATTTGTATGTCTTTTTCAAGGTGACTGGTTTTTCACAGTTATCTATTCATTCAAAATAAGACAGTATGCACATAGGTTTTATTGCTATATAAACTGTTGAGGAGTAACTGATGGACTGAAAGTGTAACTGTTTAATATATCAATATGTCGGATTACAGTCAATTTTACTGTAAAGTATACATGCTTATCAATTTTAATTTATACATACATTGTTTAGTTTAAATACAGACTACAGTATTATACATGAGCATTCAATACCACCCAAGAATCTTCGAAAGGACTATTAAATATATTAACTGCATATACATTGTAACATGTATTCAATGATGAGAACTTCTAACCAAGGATTTATTTTTCAACAGCATAAAAATTGAACAGATTGGTATCTTCACAAATTTATTCAAATTTTTTTATTATACTGAATATGGTTTATTACATCCTCATGCCTGTATTGCAGAGCCAGTCTTGATGGACCCCTGCTACTCTACTAGCACATGGGCTATCCCCTGATGCAGACCTTGCACAACCCGGCTACAGATGAGATGTCTATTCTCATCCTCTCTGTGGAAACCCCTTGCTCCACATTCCTGAACTGGCATATTGACATACAGGCAGTTTTTCATCCTCATTCTTAAATGCATACTGAATGCATCTACTATGACGTTCAAAATCTATAATTGATAGATCCGGTGTAGCTTTCTCATTCATTTTTAGAATTTGACATTGAATCTCCTTTTTACTGCATTCTCATCATTGAATACTGAAGATAATTTTTTAGCATTCTAATGTTTGAAACTTTGATTTTCTAGCATTCTCATAATTTGAACACTGATTATCATTTTTATAGCATTTTCATCATTGAGTATTATTTTTATAGCATTCTCATAAATCGAATACTGCATGATTATCATTTTTATAGAATTTTCATTATTGAATAGTGAATATTATTTTTCTGGTTTTCTCATTTTTGAATACTGAATATTATTTTCTGGCATACTGAATTTAATTTCTTATTATAGCATTCACATGTTTGAACAAATTTGACATTAACTTGTATCTATCTGGGATAAGATACAGGTATTTGCAGAATAGTTGTATAGACCCTTTAAAATCTGACAACAACACACCTTTAGATAGACTCACTTACATTTTGAACTCTGTCAAAAAACTTCAAAAACCTAGGAACCATAAGAGATTACCTATTACTTTTGAGATATTAAAAAATCATATTTCGCCTTAGATATGGGGTGTTTACTCCTTTTATTGATTTAATGCTAGAAACAGCCTGTACAGTAGGTTTTTATGGCTTTTTGAGATGTGGAGAATTCACAGTTTTGAATTCTAACCAATATGACTCATCTGTAAATTTATGTATTGGAGATTATTACATTTCATAAAGATATGACCGTTTTGAAACTGAAACAGTCAAAAACAGATCCCTTCAGGAAGGGTATAGATATTCAACTTCATAAAGTACAAAATCAGATTTGTCCTTATAAAATCTTAATCAAATATTTTCGAACTCGAAAAAATCTAATTCCTAATCTCCCTTCTGATTTTATTTTATCTCACAAAATTCTTCAGCTTTAGAAGAAATTATTTCATTAATTGCATTAAACATGTACTTAGTTTTTGTGGCTTCAATCCCGATCACTATAATGGTCATAGCCTACGCATTGGAGCTGCCACTACTGCAGGTAAAGCACATATTGAAGACCATTTGGTAAAAGTACTAGAACGCTGGTCCTCTGTTAGTTACTGCAGGTATATAAGAGTGTCATCTTCTTCTATTAAGCATGCACAAATTTATCAGGTAATTCTTAACACAAAGCATTATGATATCATTGCAAAATGTACTTTTTTTTATTATGATTTTATATGTCAACATGTGTATTTTATCATTATTTTATTATCATTTTTTTTCTTTTTCTCATGACTTTATTGAAGGTGAATAAATCCACTCTCCTAAATCCTTGGGGGCACTCAGCTGTTCCCTCTGTGTTTTTGGACCTTGATGGAATTTTATCACTGGTCATTTCTAAAATTTCATTCATCCCCAAGCATGTCGGGGACAAACTTGATCAAAATTATTCCAGCGCCAGTTTGATAGACCATGCTACTTACTACTTGTAATAGCACCACATGGGCTATCCCCCGATGCAGACGACCTTGCACAACCCGTCTGCAGATGAGATGTCTATTCTTTCTCATCCTCTCTGTGGAGACACTCCACTTCCTGGCTATCGCATTGTCGGGCAGGCAGTTTCTTCCTTTAAACGAAGGTAACGCAAGCTGACCTGCTCAGGCAGGAACTCAAAATTTTATTTTGTATGCTGAGTGTTTCTCAAGGGCCAAAACTGATTTGATTATTTTTAATAAAATTATTATTTGAACATATTTTCCTGCTTTAGCCAGTGTGATTTGCAAGTATTATGTTTTGATATCCCTTATGTCAAATTTGTTTGGAGTAGGTCATTGATTACAATGCTAAAATATGTGGGTTGCTGTCTTGACTTTAATTGTGATTTGCTCACCCAGGAGAGTTACTTGTACTAAAGATTGGACATTTAAGACAGATAGCTACAGTATTTGTAGATTTTGATATGTGACAATTGTAATATGAAAGCAGATTATGAGTATCAATAGGGAAGAACCCCAGTTTCCTTTACGTTTCCGTACAATGTACATTATAAGAGGTTTGTAGCAAAGGTGTATTTATAAAAAAATAAAATTGAAATTTTTTGTTAATCTTTAGGCTTCATGAGGATTGCGTAAAAAAATTCTGACAAGATAAAAACACCCAATTATACAAATTTTAATGTATTCATAGACAGTCTCTTTGTTTAAACCTTTGTATTTATAAAAAAATCAAATTGAAATTTTTTGTTAATCTTTAGGCTTCATGAGGATTGCGTGAAAAATTTCTTACAAGATAATAACACCCAATTATACAAAATTTAATGTATTCATAGGCAGTCTCTTTGTTCAAAACTTAACATCAGTGAGCCTAAATATATGTGAAGATCATTCTATGAGAAACTCAATGAAATGGTACATATATTTAAAATAAATATTTTGAGAGAAAAAAAAAAACGAAAACTATTAATCATTTCCAATGTTCTGACTACAAGTTGTTGTATTAACATGGTACCTCGTTGACATTTTAAAACATAACGCGGTTTTGGAAATTATGCAAATGTGAGTTACGCATTCTGTGCATGAAAACAATTGAAATTCAAAGTTATAAATATATCTAAGTTTGTTTTTTATGCATTTTTTTTTAAAGTTGCATACATTTATTCAAAACATAATATAGATACGCAGATAATCATGGAACGATCACAACCACATAGTATATGATAGACCGGCCATAGCCGACCAAACATGCCAAACTGATAATAGGTTTTTAAAATCAAAATTAATTTAGGAAAATTTGTTTACTTTGGTCATTGAACCTGTGAGTTATATACGAACCTGCAGTACAATTAACTAAAATTATTAAATTAATTTGAAGCGTCCAGGATCTGAAACGATTAAGACTATAGCATGTAAATAGAGTTAGAACTTTTGGAGTTAAAAACAATCGTTTTTTTTTTTTTTTTTTTTTTTTTTTTAATCAATTACGTATCATATACCTTACTTGATCCTGTGAAGATATTGTATTGCATCAAAATTGCTTACACTTACAATACATGTAGTTTGGTTATCTATTGGCTTCACTCTACTTGTGCAAAATTACGACATTTTATTGAATTTGTAAATTAGAAATAGACACAGTTTTTAAATAAACAATATCACGCATGAACTATTGTAAAATCCTATTTTTAAATATAAATATAGTGTTTGATATTGAAAATGAAAGTAGATTTCTGAAAAATAAATACATAAAATACATTTTTCAAAAACACACAATGACCATTAAATACATTTCCCTATCACATTTATAATTAAGAATAATATTGAAATACTCGTGTTAACAATCTTTTTTATTTAGAGCAAGGCTTTACAATAACATCATTTGTTTTTGTATACTCGTCCAATACAATCAATAATTATAAGAAAAGAATATTAACAAACCATTAAAATTCGACATAGACTTCTCGGTTATATTTCCTGGGAAACGTAGGAGTGCGTATCTTTAGAAAAACGACAAAATGTTTTTCTTTTTTTCTTTTCTGTTCTTAAACGCTTATTCAAAACTCCTCTCACTACCCGTCTAGAAATCCTTCTACAAACTGGTTCGTCTTCTTCGTCCCATGGTAATAGATAAGTCTCAATGTTTTTGTCTAATTTCTTAGGAGGACAAACGTACAATTGAAGACAAATTATTCTATTATTATTCGACAAAATGTTCAAAGCTTCATTTTCATCCGTATCATAAAATACATCTTCGTATGAAACAATAACAAATTCGTTTGAACTCTCTGAAAATTCACCTATCAGTCATGCACACTGATGTGTTTTTAATGTGCAAGGCACATGATGCGAAAATACACAAATAATGTACTCCGTATTCCGTCCACATGTTTACTTCATTCTGTCAAGGAATTTTATATCGTTTGTATGATGATATTCTGCAGAAGAAATCAAACCAATATCATGTTTAATATGTCCCACTGGATGAAGTAATCTGGCTTCGCCATGCATGTTTGGTTCCTGAAGGTTCAACAACACGGCAATTATATTGAAGTATAAACTATAATTTTCATACATGTAAATATCGGTATCCTTTCTGGCCAAAAATCTTTCTACTTCATTCCCTGGTTCGACAATGACCTGAAAATCTTCATTATTTGTTACTCTAAGAGAAACAATTGTGGCGGCTACAAACTGTTTTTATATGAACGGTACTTTTCGACCCAGTAATGGCAGTGTGTTCCTCCCAAAATCTCTAAGTAATCGCATTAATATAGAAACTGATTCAGTTTTTACTATTTCATTAAACGGTTTGCCACTCATTTTATTTTATGCTTGTATATGTAGCGAAATCAGAACGTCTTTAAAAATTTGCACAGTCACCAAAATAAATACATAATTGTTAGCGGGAACTTCTTAAGGCATCAACTAATAAAATGAACTGGAAATTTTCAAAATTCCACGATGGCACAAAGACAAAAATAGAATTGTTTAAATTACTATTTAGTATCACACACATCTTATTTATGAACAAATTATCATCGTTTTAAAGTAGTTTTCGATCTTATTTTTTTGTTCCGTGTCAAACCAATAAATAAGGTTTCTAGATCCATAAATATCTTACTTTCGTTTTCGTAATTAGATGTAGAGAACAGGTACGACTACTTTAAAGTTTTTTACTGATTTCTTAGGAAGTTAACAGTAAAATGGATGAAACCAAAATACTCTGGGTTTTTTTTGCGATACAACGGTCCAATTATCATCTGCATCTGTGTTATAAAAAAACTGTATATGATATGATAAGAGATTAGCAATCTTATCAATATTGATACTGATTCAACCTTCAACCTTCCATGAAGCACTTCTTCTCCTTTCAATGTTTTATTCATGACATAGTGTGAACGTCAACATTAGTACATAATGCACGAGGATTTTGAAACGCTTAAACTAATAATAGATTTTGGCACAGTTTTAGCTGCAAAGTGATTTCCTATGGGAAATTGCATAGTCTTTTTTTTACAGAATTTTTTTAAGGAATAACTGTAATATGTTTTCTGTCTATGAAGAAAGAACATAAAACATATGATGGCCACTGAATAACGCACGTAGCGTTACTGTTTTTACTGTTTATGAAGTGTTGAATTATTCCAATGTTTCCCCCCAATCCAGACTTGGACTGATATAACTCTTTAAGGTACATATTTGGCTATTTTCGTTTTCAATATTCGTCAACTACTAATAAAGTAACAATTGCCAGCGCTGCTAATAAGTCGTTTATGGACAAAATGTCGTATGTAGTATTTAATAATAACTGTTGTATCTATGAGGATATTTTAGATTCTTAACACATAAATTAAAGCTTCTCTAGACAACAGCTTTATTTTTATCATGAGAAATAGATTTATGTTTAAAAGTGAACAAATCTTTGATTTCTTTCATCTATAAATTAATAGTGAAGAACTACACGACGACGAAAGGGATGATTCAACTTTCAGTAATTGTGAACATTCAATTTATATATAGCAACGTTCCAGCGGCGCCGCCATATATAGTATCTATAATACTAAAATAACGAGGTCCAATTTATCAGCCGTCATCGGGTAAAAACGACAAATCAAAGAATTCAACTTTATGTATAGCTAATATAGGACAATGGTGTAAATTAAAAATTACACCACTCCAGACTCTTTTGTTTTACACATAATTAATAATGCCAATAATTAACAAGTTCCAGGTCGAAACCGATACCGATACCAATAGTATATTCACCTGTTACATATTACAATATCTGTACGTTCCGCATCTGACAGGCGCACCACCAAACGGTGTGTTTGATTTTGCTATATACACGGGTCATAATTACAGGGTTGACACTACTAAATTCAGTCAAATTTTTACCTATTGTAGTATTTTAATCAGTAAGACTTTACTAAAAAATCTGGACTTAAAATAAGGCGTATATGTACAATTTGTTAGCGGGCATGACGTAAAACAGCGAATCAAAGGATTCAACTTTATTAGACAATGCTGTTGATTAAAAAATACTTAATTCCAGGACCTGAATATTACCAATAATTGATAAGTTCCAGGTCGACGGGTTCAAACAGAAAGATTTGAAAGCAAAGAAAACTGTGTATCTTATAATGGACCCGAGATATCACGGGTGTGTTCTAGTTATTATTAATATTGCTACGGTATGATGAACTTACTTTTTCTACCATGATTTTGGTAGAAGGAATCCATTAAACAACGTGTTTGAAGTGGTGCAAATAAAGTCATCTTTATGAAGAAAGTTTCCGAAATACCATCACAAGAAGGTTTGCTGTTACGGTTAATCTGTGGCAAGGATAACCATGGATACATTCCGATTGTCATGCCACAATCATCTCCTGTTTTCCTTCCTCGATAGTGACGCCACCATATAAGACTTATAAGTGGTGATGTACATGTTAGAGCAGCACAATAAATATAAAGCAGGAACTGTCTGACCCTTTCTGGGGCTGACCCTTCATTTAAGTTTTGGTTTTTGGGGTCTTGATTTGCACTTTCTAATATTGTGATTTTTGTACTTGTTTTTCTTTTCGTCGTTTTTGTTTATACATGTTGTTTTGTGTCTTTTGTCGACTTATTGGTTTTATATATATATTCATGTTCCTTATTTTTTTTTAAACCCATTTTATACAGATTAATAAATACATCTATGTCTGAAAAATATGATAAAAAAAATGAAAACCAATTATGATGGAGCTGCACCTTCAGAAACATGTTTAGTATGGTATATTCTGTCTTATTGTATGTTACGAGTAATCAATGTTGTATGTTCATTTGTTTAAGTCTGAGGGTAACCTAAATAGCATTTATTTTGAAAATGCATATCTAGTGTAGCACAACCAGAACGGTGAATATTATTGTAACACATATAAAGTATATGCCGTCTAGTAAATACAAAATACTTGCTGTAAGGATATATATTCACATAATGAAAAATATAACTGATTATCATCCTCTGTAAAAAGGAAAACATATCAATTATGTTAGAAAAATAATGAGAGAGAGAGACAATAAAAGATACAGGAATTGAAGAAAAAAAAACATCTTCAACAATTTTAAAGGCAATCCACCATTTCACAGTTTCAGACCTCTTTCTCTCTCACACAACCTGAACATTGGGGTTTTATATATATATATACTAGAACACACCCGCAAAATCACGGGCATATACAGCTTGTAAACTGTTGTAGGATGAATTTTGGTAAAAGATATTATGTCTGGAGAATTTCATATAAGGTATCAAAAGCACTCTCTCTTTTTTCTAAAGTCCGTTTTTTGTTTCCTTTCTGCTATATTCAATTATTTTCGTGTTTATGGCCTTATAACACAATTATTCTTCCCCTTTGCTACAATGCATTTTTTGGTAAAAGTCAAATTAAATTTAAAACTTGCACCGCTTCAAACATGAAATAAATGAAACTGCTTATAGACCATTATTATTCTAATAAAATATGCTTCTAGGACAATCCATCAGTGCTTTTGAGAGCCCTATTAACATACCAATGGTTTGATTTGAATCTTGTATAAATGACTAAGGCTAATTTGAGGGGTGGTCGGAGGGGCCCTGACCCCGAAATCCTGGGCATAAAAACATAAAATCCCGAGGTGCGTATTTTAACGAAATTTATATCCGACATCCCGAAATTTGAAAAACAATATTCCCGGATCCCGTAAGGATCAATCTCGAAATCCCGAGCTTAAAAACACCCGATCCCGATTTCCCGAAAAATTCCGGCCTCCCTCTAATCTCTACCCTAGTTTCATTTTGGCCAAATCACCACTTTCACTTTCAACAATAAAAGGGTATGCCCCATTTATGGGCATTATGTTTGCTAGTCTGTGCGTCCGTTCGTTCGTTCGTTCGTCCGTCTGTTCCGCTTCAGGTTAAAGTTTTTGTCGAGGTAGTTTTTGATGAAGTTGAAGTCCAATCAACTCGGACCTTAGTAAATATGTTCCCTATGATATGATCTTTCTTAATTTTAATGCCAAATTAGAGATTTAACCCGATTTCACGGTCCACTGAGCATAGAAAATGATAGTGCTGATGTGGCAAACGTATACTAAGGACACATTTTTGACTCCACATGTTTTACTTATTTGAATATATATGCAACTGGTACGACCCCTTAGATAGTAAATAATTCTAAAAAACATTAGCAGAATACAGAGAGTCTCTATATATCATAGTAGTATAATCGTAGTTAACATGTGGATAAACGCGCAAAAATAATTGTCTCTAAGGAGGTATAATAGTTGTGGTTCTTGCAATCTAAAAACCATGATATGGAGAATGCTCTGATTGGCTTATTTATTTTTCATTTTTGTAATCTATCATACGATTGGTTGTTCTTGGGCATGTTTAAAAGCGGAAGTCTTATCTATGACTAAAAGTTAGTCTGATGACGGAAACAATATCCGGACACCTATTTTGTTGTTTTTCTCCCAAAATAACTCAATCTGAATAATCATAAAAATGGATGACAAATGCGACTATTCATGTTACCTATAGGACACAGAGGCATTGTGATTAATTTATTGTAGAAGGAAGAGAAGCGACACACAAAATGGGGTCTTCTCGTTTAATAGTATAGATACAATGTTTTTTTCAAATTGAAACTACTTCCTACGGCTGAACACGTTTCAATCAAATCCAATCAATATGGATTCAGCGTATTGATGTTATTTTTATGCTCTATCTTTATTTTGGTTTGATTCGAGGATCATCTAGATAATGTTGAAGTAGTATAGAATTACTTGCATTTATATTAATGAATAATTGCATATATATGTGTCAGTTTGTTTCATAGGGTAGATATAACAATTGCCTGCTTTTTTGAAAAACTTAAATCTATTATTCTAAGTTAAAAACAAATGTCCACGATATACTAAAACTGTTACTTTAAATTTTGTTGATGATCATGCAGAGCCACATTACTACTAACCTCCTTTACGGAATGAATCTCACACATGTGTTATATTTGTTCAATCTCTTGTAACATTTGTAACACATATTGCAATAAGAACTCCTTTATATGAAAAAAAAATACACATGCTGAAACACTTGTTTATGTTCCTAATAAGTCACACATGAAACCGATTTCAAAATACATCAGTGTGCACGACGAGTATTCAAAATATATACATCTTATATAGAATATGTTTTTCACTTGATCACTTATCTTGATTATGAATGTTAATCATTCTGATACAAAAAATTCACAACAACTACATAAAAAGCAATAAGAAAAATATAAAACCATTAGACTGTACATCAGATTCCTGACTTAGAACTATAAAATTTCACAGTGTATTAACCCTCATCAAAAGTATGTATAGTTCAAGAAAATTTCCTTTGAAAAAGCTTTTATTGCCACCACCTCCAGTCAATTAAAATAGAAAAGTTTTCTTTTCTTTTCTACTTTTCGCAATCTATAGCAAAGTAAAGAAATGTCAACCATGTACGATTTAGTAAATAATATTTCAATCGTATAATAGTACGGTCTTGTGATAAACATGTGAAATCTCATGATAGCTCATAATCAAAAATTTAAAGGCACATCAGGTTATACAAAATTAACTACATGTACTATTCTATTATATTATATTCACATTGTTTAATGATGATTTCCATTTGAAGAGATAAGTATTTAAGTTTCTTAAAAAACTTAACATTCATATTCTAATTCTGAGCCTTTCCAAAATCAATTGTTGTCGTTAACTCTAACAAAAACATGCAATCTCAATGTAATGTTTTCTTTACATTTGCCAAAATATATATGACGAAACTATTTAAGAAAGGATAACTTATATCGAAGCAAAATATTGATCAAGTTCAAAAATAAACTCTGTATATATGCCACTGCTGTGGGAGTTTTTATTCGCCGAGGGTATCACCAGCCCAGTAGTCAGCACTTTTTACTGTTTACACGACTTTTTATCATTTTTGAAATACTAAGGCTTTTCTACCTCAGGAATAGATTACCTTAGCTGTGTTTGGCAAAACATTGAGGAACTTTGGTTCTCAATGCTCTTCATCTTCATCCTTTATTTGACCTTTTTTTTTGGATTTGAGCGTCACTGATGAGTCTTTTGTAGACGAAACGCGCGTCTGGCGTAAATACAAAATGTAATTCTGGTATCTATGATGAGTTTATTTTCTATCATATAATAGCAAATAAATTATTATAAGGTTACCTTCATAGTAATTCGCACCACATCATAAACATACCTTGAAGAAACAATTGCATAAAATACGACACATTTAGTAATTGGAATATATCTAGACACAGTAAATTAAAATCAAGTATAAAATCATTTATTACCAGATAAACTATATACAATAGCTTTCATGATACTGATATTCAGCAAAGACTTCCCTGAGATCACAGTTATTTAACCAAACATTCTTTACACTATGTTTAAAATCAACATCATCTTTACCCATAATATCAACCTATGCGACTAAATATATAGTACTTGTTTGTTCTTGTTCTGATTGAGATGTTGACACGGTGATCACTGCTGTACATCTATTTTGACAATTTAACTATTGTGTCTGTTTTGTTCATTTATCGTCGTCAATGTAATGGAATTTGACACGACTGTCATACAAATGAAAGGTTTAGCAGTACAAAACCATGTTAAATTCACCCTTTTCTACATAAGTCAGGAATATGACAATTGTTGTCCTTTCGTTGGATGTCTTTTATCTTCTGGTTTCGCCATTTGACTTGACATTCGGTTTTCAATTTTCCTCGAAGTTCAGTAATTTTGTGATTTTACTTTTAACGATATCACTTTAACCAATCTTTAAACAAAGTCCATTTGTTTAAATGTTACGAGCACACAGTTAAGTAAATTTAACGTACTCATGCACATCTCGGGCAGTACAATTGGTAACTCAAATGTAAATACCATTACTTTGTTGATCATCAGTCAGACTATTAATGACAAAAAAACATGATTTTGAATAAATAGATATAAAGTTGTCGTGTTGTACGGTCTGTTGAATTTAGATACAAACTGAGTAAAACAAAACAACCAAACAGGCAATTAAACTAAAACTGTTAATTAGTTATGTAAAACTGTCCACACATTTTCATAATGAATGATCAAAAACTATAAACTCGTATATTAATAATGTCTATGAGGATATTATGATAAATTTGTGAACCTATTCAAACAGTTAAAAACTCGAAGACTGTTTATCTTGCAATACTGATATTCATTTTTTTATCATTTATTAACTAAGAACAAAAATGAAAATAAATAATGTTAAAACGCGTGTATTAAAAACACGACAATTCTATAAAAGTCGTAAGCCAAAAAATATCATAACTTAAACCAACCTGTATTATTACTGTTTCTTTAATTTCAAATGGTATAACCTTGAGATACACACAACTATGTGATAATAAAAATATGTGTTATCATCAACTAGATCTTCAATGACATATGTATAAGAAAACAAAATCACTATTTGGAGGTAACAACATAATATTTTATTCAATAATGAAAGTGAAAGTACATTTTCTAAAAAACCATTGTGCATGAATTTAGATAAACCGTTTGCAGGTAAATTGTACATTTCGTTTGTATCCTTCATGAAAATTCTCAATGGTAATATCATAAAAATCAGTTCAATTGGCGCCTTGTTTTTTTTAAGCAAATGACATTTATTGAACTGCTATAAGGTCGTTAAATCGAAATAACTTTATTTTACCTGGCAGTAGTTTTCAGACGTTCCGGACGTTTTACATGTGTCTTTGCCTGTTATCAACAGTAACGCGTTAATAGTGTGCTGTGTCTTGCTTCTTTGTATTACATAAAGGTCATTCGATGACTGTGTTACTAAAACATGTGAAACAGCAGGAAATAACGAGGGCATGGGGGAATAACTTCTTTTATTACAGGTGTGAGTAGTATACCAATGTTCAAATCACGCTACGTTGAGCTACAAAAAAGAGACAATACAGGGTTACATACAAATCATCAATATTTTCTAATAAGTCTAAAATGAACGAAACCAAACAACTGTATGGAGATAAAGGGAATTATATGGTGGCCAGTTAAGGCCATGTCGCGTTCTCGCGTTTTCGCGTTTTCGACTTAGACTTTTCGCGTTTTTTGACTTCGCGATTTCGCGTTTTCGCCCGATCGAATATATAAGTCGAAAACGCGAAATGGCATAACTGGCACATACATGCTAGAGTTTTTAGTGTACAAACCTAGAGAAACTTGTTAATCGCAACTGAAATTGACATTTATGACATTTCGTATTTGAATGGTTCTAATTTATGAAATGTTCTCAAACGTTTCTTGTGATGATTTTTCGTAATTCTTATTTGAATTTTGGTGGACAGTTGTTTCATTAGCAGTCATACCTCATCTCGTTTTTATATCAATAGCAGGCTAAAGCAGAATGTCTTTTAATATCATTTTTCATTTATTGTACAATAATGCAGCCTTGAATTATTGAAACAATGTATCGGATCTCCAATGTGTTCCCACATAACTCTTTTTCGATCCTGAATCCATCTTGTAACTTTGATCATGTTTCCAAAATGTAAATCTTAACTATTCCAATTATTAAAAAAAAAAGGTAATAAACTTCAACACTAATATTCTGTATGGTATGACTTTAATGTAAAATAGTTTCTGCTAAAGAAATTTCGTCAGTTAAACAATTGCCATCGTAAACACATGTCATTATCTACGCAAAATTTGACGAAACTACATTTAAAACAGCAAAAAAAGAAATTTGGAGAAAGAGATTGCCCAAGAAATGGTGTAGACGAATGGATTGTATCGTTTGTGGAACCCCAGATACAAAGCGAAATTTTATTTGTTCCCCATTTCAAAATAGTATGTGTTTGAAAACACACCTGGTGCTTCAAATGTTGTGCAAATCAGTATGTCTAATTAATATGATATACCATTCTGTTAATCAATTGCAAAAGATCGGTAATTACCATTCAGTATCTCATATCTAATTAATTGTATTCTATGTTTACATATAAAAGGTACCGGTGAGTTCAGTAAACAATACATGTATATGAACTTATTTTATTTGATATGATTCTGGGTGCGATAGACAGTGCTTTGTGCAAATAAGCGTCAAATGTGTTCATGCAATAAAGAAAGAAACAAATAAAGAATGCAGTATGTATGTTTTTATTATACATGTGTTGAGCAGAAATAATCAGCTTATATAAAAAAGAAGATGTGGTATGATTGCCAAAGAGACAGCTCTCCACAATAGACCAAACTGACACACATATTAACAACTATAGGTCACCGTACGGCCTTCAACAAAAATAAAGCCCAAGCATGTACATATTTCGGATCTAGAATATATAGATTGATAGACTGGACATTTGTGCACTCAGTAAAAACACATTTATATACTTAAAGTGGGGAAACATTAAAGTAGTATTCATCATTTTCACAGACCCCATGGAGATTTTTAAAAGAATTTATTCTGAACATATTCATTTTGCATATTAGAGAAATTATCTACAACCTACATAACTTGTTTGGTTCTAAATAGCGAATAATGCGTAAACATGTTAAAGGCAGAACTGTATCAATTTCAAGTTTTTACTAATTTTGTTTTTGTAAATTTCTCATTATTCTTACGGTTTTATCTTCTCAGTTTGACAATTTTGACAGTAATATCTACATTATTTCTAGAAATTAAAATGCGAAATCTGAGAAGTGAAAACAGATTATTAGTAAGGAAGTATCCCAGATCCCTCTACGTCTCCGTACATCATCAGAAGTTTGTAACATATATTTTGCTTCATAAGAATTGAATAAAACATTCGCACAAGGTAATATCATATCATTATATAAACGATACTTTTCTAGGGAATCTCTTATACAAGTTATAGAATTGGGAGGTTTAGCGAGCTATACAACTAGACTCAATCCCCAATGTTCTACATAGGAAAATGCCTGTTTTAAGACGGAATATGATGGTTGTTATCCATTACATTTGTAATTTGACACGGCATGTATGTGGATCAGTAAAACTATAGAATTTAAATCTTTTGCTTCATAAGGATTGAATGAAACTTTCTGACAAGGTAATAACATTTCATTATACAAACGAACATATATTTCTAAGGAGTCTCTTATACAAGTCATACAAGTGAGTGGTTTAGCTAGCTAGATGAACTCCACCTTTTTCTACATAAGAACCTGTACCAAGTTATTATCCATTCGCTTGATGTGTTTGAGCATTTGATTTTTCCATTTAATTAGGGACTATTCATTTGAATTTTTCTTCGGAGTTCAGTCTTTTTGTGATTTCAATTTTTTTTATATAATGCTTCATATCGACAATAATGAGCAAGAAGCTCTGCGAAGCTCATTTTATTGTAAATACAATTAATGGTTCATACATGGATGATAACAGGTTTTTAAAATAAACATTTAATAGATGTAAGATATTTTGTTTACCTGGGGCATTGAACTTGTGAGTTAAATATATAAACTTGCAATAACATTTTGTAATTGGACACGGCATGTATATGGAACGGTATAGACTTTAGAAATTATTTTATTTGTGTGTAAACAATCGTATTTTTGTCTTGGTAATAATTGACCACTTATCATATAACTGTATTGATCGTGAGAACATAATACATTGCTTCTAAATTGCTTCAATGTACTGGTGCATAATTACGATATTTCGTTATTTTTTAATAATAAATAGATCAAGTTTTAAATTAAAGATTCACGCGTTAACTATTTTTTTCAACTTATTTATATAAATTAAAATATATTGTGTTTGATATTGAAAATGAAAGTAGATTTCTGGAAAATAAATAACGAAACACATTTTTTAAAAACAAATACTGACCATTAAATACTTTACCCCATTACATTTAAATTTATGAATAATAATGAAATACTCGTGTTAACAATCTTGTTCATTTATAGCAAACTTATATAATAACAATATAATTCTTAAATAATTCTTCCAATACAATCAATAATTATTATAGAAATATTATAAAACCGTTAAAATTCAACATGGACTTCTCGGTTATATTTCCTCGCGAACATTGGAATCCATAAATTTAGAAAAACGACAAAAAGATTTTCGTTTTTTCTTTTCTGTTCTAAAACGCTTATTTGAAACTTCTCTCATTACCCGTCTTGAAATCCTTCTACAAACTGGTTCGTCCTCTTCGTCCCATGGTAATAGATAGGTCTCAATGTTTTTGTCCGATTTCTTAGGAGGACAAAAGTAAACTGGATATAGACAAAAGATTCTACTATAATGCGACAAAATGTTCAAGGCTACATCTTCGTCTGTATCATAAAATACATCTTCATATGAGACGATAAGAAATTCGTTTGTACGCTTTGAAAATTCATTAATGAGTCGTGCACACTGATGAGTTTTTAATGTGCAAGGCACATGATGTGAAAATACACATATAATGTACTCCGTATTGCGTCCACATGATTGATAGAACTGATATTTCATTCTTTCGAGAAATTTTATATCGTTTGCATAATGATATTCTTCAGAAGAAATCAAACCCATATCGCTTTTAATGTTTCCCATTGGATCAAGTAATCTTGCTTCGCCATGCATGTTGGGTTCCTAAAGGTTCAACAAAACGGCAATTCTATTGAAATATAAACTATAATTTTCATACATGTGTATATCGGTATCCTTTCTAGCCAACAATCGTTCCACTTGATTCCTGGGTTCGACCATGACCTGGAAATCTTCATTATTTATTTCTCGAAAAGAAACAATTGTGGCGGCTACAAACTGTTTTTGTAAAAATGGTACTTTTCGACCCAGTAATGGCAGTGTGTTTCTCCCAAAATCTCTTAGTAATCGCATTAATATTGAAACTGATTCAACATTCACTATTTCATTTAACGGTTTGTCTCTCATATTGTGTTATGCTTGTATATGTAGTAAAATCAGAACGTGTTTAACAAATTGCACAGTAGACCAAAATAAATACATTTTTGTTAACCAGGGAATTTTTAAGGCATACACTAATGAAACGAGCTGGAAATTTTCAAATTTCCACGATGGCACAAAGACAAAAATAGAATGTGTTTAAATCGCCATTTACATGTAGTATCACAGATTTATTTATGAACAAATCATCATCGTTTAAAAGTAGTTTTTCGTTCTTATTTCTTTGTCCCGTGTCAAACATAAATAGCGTTTTTGGACCCATGAAAATCTTACTTTCGTTTTCGTTATTAGAAGTAGAAAACAGGTACGACTACTTTAAAGTTTTTGACTGATTTCTTAGGAAGTCAACAGTAAAATGGATGAAAAATGGATGTGTATCTGTATTATAAAATACATCTTTATATGATATGATAAGAAATTAGTAATCCTATCAATATTGAAATTGATTCAACTTTCAACCTTCCATGTAGCACTTCTTTTCCTTCCATTGTTTTTTTAAATGTACATAGTGTGAACTTAGTACATAATGAACGAGGATTTTGAAACGCATAATAAATTTTGGCACAGTTTTAACTGCAAAGGGTGTTCGTTTCCTAAGGAAAATTGCATAGTCTTTATTTACACAATTCAATATATTCAGGGAATGGCTGTAATATGTTTTCTGACTATGGAGAAAGAACATAAAAAATCTGGTGGGCGCTGTATAACGCTCGTATCGTTAATTTTTTTTACTGTTAATGAAATGTTGAATTAATTCAAACACAAATGTTTTCCCATAATCCAGGCTTGGATTGACAAAGATATAATAGGCACATATTTGGCTATCTTCGTTTTCAATGTTCGTCAACTATTAATTAATAAGGTAACAACTGCCATCACCGCTAATGAATTTTTTTATTGACAAAACTGTCATAAAAAGCAAAACAATGTTGTAAGACACATGATGAAACTCGAAAACTTAAAGATACAAAAGTAGAACAAAAAATCTAAAACAATTTTAAACACAAACAACCTTATACCAATCAAGTAATTCAAAAGATTCTTTTCTGTCACAAAACCGAAAAAAAGTTTGTACTTGATATATTTTCAATGTTTTTGAAACTGAATTACTTTTTATGGCTATTTAACATGTTTAAGTTTTATATGTTCTTAATCAATCTAGAATGAAGTATATTTTTAACATATAACTAAATATGATTACTAAATTCAAATTATATGTATTCATTATAAGAAATATTCATCATTGATGTTTATTACAAAATATAAATCATTTTGATAAAAAAAGATCACCACAAATGCACGAAATAATCAGTAGGAAAAATAAGAAACCATTATAAGTTTTTTGTATTATAAAGATTATATACATTTACGTGATAGTCAAGTTTTGTACCATGTTTATAAACTAGAATGAATTTGAAAGTTTCATGTTATATAGTTATTCAAGATGTCAGATATTTTGATAATAAGCAATATGCAATACATCTAAATTACGGCGGCAAACACTTTTTTATTGTTTCTATAGTATGTAAACACCGACGGATCACTGTATTGCATTTGCGTAATGATTGCTTTAATGATTTGTTATTTGTATATCCTTTTTGAAAATGAATACCAATATTATCACTTCTACATGCAAGATTTTATATCTCTACAAACGGTGTATGTTTATGAATACAAAAAAGAAATGCAGGACAAAAAAACTATGAGTTCGAGCCTCTTGATAGAAGAGAGTTTGATAAAAACAAAAGTATTCTAAGTAAATCCTGAGACGTCTCATTTTTCGCTTGATACCAAACACAATTTCGTTTATAATTTAGTTTTGATATATTCACTACTACATGCACTATACCATCTTTAAGAATTAATTTCAAATGAGAAAGGCAAACGAGCATTATACTGTCAGCAGCTTGGCATACTTATTTGATTAATAGTTTAATTTTTTTAAATAACTCAACAGACTGTTTTGATGTCGTTGTTACATTATAAGCTCTTTTGACATTGAATGTTGATTAATTATTCATACTTTTAGATTTTGAATACAAAACTGAAAAGCATTTTTCTGTAAATTCGTTTTAAATATTTATTACCATGGATATGATATAGACTTGACAAAAACTCATAAAGATAAAAAAAAAAACATGAGAGTGTTTAAAGGATACATATCAACTGATTTGTTATTCATGGCGGGTTTTTTTCCACATGAATACTTTTTAATCAGACGGTTTCTGTTTTTACAACTATTTGATTTTAAAAGTAATTAACAGTTTAAGTTTAAATGCATGTTGTTCTTTGATGTTTACCGAGGTAGTTTCTACGAAAGTCATTAAATTCAACAACTATAACGCAACAATGTATAAACATTTATTCCTAATCATGTTGAATTTATTTTTGGGAAATTCAAATTAGAGTAAAACTCAGACTGCTTTAATTGCACAAAAGAAATATCACTCAGGTTACGATTGATGACCTTCAAACAAATGTTATTATCTGTTATTCAATTTTTATTTGAAATAAGGAAATTAAGGTACCACAATACAAAGATTTTATAACTCCAACTCCGAAGTTTTAAAATGTTGTAACTTTCTTAATAATGCTTGAAAGTGTATAAAAGTGGTAGTTTTGGATAGCTAACAGATTACTCTTTCAAATAAATGCAATGTTAGTATTATGCAACAATTATGTAACAAATTATGATGTTAACTGTGTCTAAAATATTTTTCACAAAATTTCCACTTTCAAATGAAATTAGCTTCTGCATAGGTATCCCTAGAGGGTTGATTTTATTATATGTTGTTCCTATGGCCATTATCTACAAAAGGGTGTCTCAGATTTCAGATAGAATGTATAGAACAAATTTTACACCTAATTAAACATTATCTTCTTTTATGTGGTTAGGATGTTTACACTAATTAGAGATTTATGAGAGAATGGAATACAATAGAGACAATCTGAGACACACTTTTGAAGCCCATGATGTGTTGATTAAGATTTCGTTAAAACTTTCTGTATAGTTAAAGAGATAATAGAGCTAAATTCATTCAAGTGAACTTACCCAGATTTTGCCACTAATTACATAATAATTGATTACATAATGTTTGCATAATAAAAATATTGCATTCATTGAAAAGATTAATCTTTTATCTATCTATATATACCTCTTTTATTATTTTCTATGCATTCATAAGAAAGTTACAGCATTTCAAAGGTTAGTGATTGGAAGTAAAAAAATCTTTGTATTGTGCTACTTTAAAAAAAAATATATTTATATAGATCAGGAACGGTATTTTTGCATGTTAAATTGTGTTTACCATACTTTTAAAACGTGAGGTCGAATCTGTCATTGCTCTTCCAACGCTAACAATAAATCAGTACCCAGCTAAACTATATTTAATCATACACACTATTTAATCATGTTTATTGTTTGTGTTACTTTTTTGAGATCATACTCCGCTCTTAACAAGCTTCTGCAGAAAAGATATCAATAAGAAAAACGAGAATTTTACTACGGAGTGTTTGAGAATTAAACATATTAAATTGGGACGATTAACCCAACATGTTGATCACGATCACATAATGATTTAGCCCAAACAACTGTTGGAGTGACTGTTTTGTTAAAGTTTTTTTATGATCTTGCTAGGAAAAGCATCATATACCAGTCATATTGTTTTAAACTATGTTTCGGTCATCGAAAAGGGTATCACAAACCCATTTGTTGCCATTCATATCCTGCATTAGATATTATTGATACAGTAATTTTATACGCCCGTCAACATTTTGACGGGACGTATTATGGTATACAAATGTCTGGCGTCCGTCCGTCTGTCCGTTTTTTCCGTCTGTCTGGCCGGCATCCACATGTCGCACTGTAACTTGAAAACCACTTATCTAAATTTCATGAAACTGAAAATACATGTAGTCGTTTCTGATGATTGTCAAACGATCTGTTTTTTTGTGAAAATAATATTTAAGCTTTTGAAGTTACAAAACTTTATAATTAAAACATTTTTGGACATGTTGCGTCGTATCTCAAAAACAATTTATGATTATTGCTTAAACTTTACAAACTTAGTTAGATTAACTAAAGATCTGTATACTTTTTGGTGATGATTCAAAATTTTATTGGAGAGTTATTGAGCTTTTGAAAAAAGGGGAGTTTTCACAGTTTATCACCATATCTCAAAAACCATTATTGATAATTGCTGAAATCTTTACCCACTTCTTAGTTATATTAATCTAAAGATCTGTATATGTTTTGGAAATGATTCAAAATTACATTTTAGAGTTATTGCGTTTTTTCGTAAAAAGAAATGGTGGTTTTCACTTGTCGCGCTGTGTCTCAGAAACTATTTATTATTATTGAATAAAATTTTACACACAAGAAGAAGGGCGTGTCATGCGCTCATGGCGCAGCTATTTATTGTATTTCATTTTCATGAAACTTCCTTCGAAACATTTCTAAACTAAAGATATTCTACTCTGAAGCATTGATGGTTTCATTTTTAATTCGTAAGCCGGTTTTGGGACAATTGTTTATAATTATTAGAGTTTAAAGTGCTTTCAATTAAAACACAAATGGCCTTCCAACTGCTTTATATTCGAGTACAACTAATGTTTTTTTACAGAGACGAGTCTGCTGTATCAGTAAAAAAAAAGAAATATGGGCAAATCATAGTCAAACAACAAAATCGTATATACCATTTATTGTAGACATAATGTACATTCGACAAGTTTTGTGTTTGATTATTAATGCTCACTTTTCAGAATAATTGATTCAGAAGTAAAACTTAATATATATAAACGACGCAAAAAAAGAATAAGAGTTACGTTATAGCATATCTGAAATGCTCTTCACCCAATGTAAGATTCTTTTTTGAAATCTTCATTTAATTTGAGTAAGCTTTAAAAAGACCAATATGGTACCAAAGTGAGTTGGATTGAAATACAGGCTGTCATTCTCCCAAACGTGCAACTTTGCAATTTAAGAATATATATATATATATAGGACAAATAGTTGAACACAATTTTTTAACGTCATCACTAAAGAATGTCATACATGTAAAACTACCCAATCTTTATTTTTCAAAGGGTATAACCTTGAGATAAACACAATTATTTGATAATAAAAATATGTTTTATTTTCAACTAAAGCTCCTATAATAGATTTATATCAAAACAAAATTACTATTTCGAGGTAGAAAAACTGGATTTTTAGTCAATAATGAAAGTGAAAGTACATTTTCTGAAAACCAAACTGCAATATTTAGATAAAAAGTATACAGATACATGGTACATTTTGTTTGTATCCTTTATACTATAAATTAATTTTATTTTGTGTACTCAGTAAAATAGAAGTATCCCTTATCTTATTTTTTTTTTAAATTCACAAAATGACATTCACTAAACTACTGTAACGTCTTTACATTGTCATAATTTTGTTGTTTCCGACGACAGTATTCAAACGTTCATGACGATTTACATGACTGTGTCTTTGCATGTTATCAGCAGTATCGAAATAATAGTGTGCCGTTTCTGATTTTCCTAAAACGACATGTTCGGAAGTAGGAAATAACGATGATTGACAGATCAATAACTTCTATTATTCAAGGTGTCAGTAGTTTACTGATGTTCATATAACGTCACGTTCAGTTATAAGAAAGGCACACGCCAGAGTAACAAACAAAAATCAATATTTTTTAAAGAAAGTTGAAAATGAACCCAACCAAACCTCTGTGTGGAGATAAGGGGAAAACAGGTCATGTCGGTTGTACATGCTATAGTTTTTTTTGTAAAATTCTAGACAAACTGATTCCCTTGTTGATTGAAATCGAAATTGACTTTCTTGATATTCAGGTTTTTGAATGACGCTTAGATATAAAAAGATTCTCAAACATTTCTTATAAGGATTTTTTGTAAGTATTTCGTATTAAAAATTTGATGGATAATTGTCTTATTAGCAGTCAAACCTCATCTCTTTTATTTTATATGAATAGTAGGCTAAATCAGAATGCCATTTTGCTTGAGTATACATTCTTTGTACAGTAACAACACATTGAATTGAACCAATGTAACAGATTTTTGAATTATTCCCTATAAGAAATATATCTTCGACACTGAATCCATATAGTATTTTATATCATGTTTCGGAAATGTATACCTTAACTTCAAAAATCATTGTGAATAATACTTTTTATATCTTATTGCTTAATGTAAAAAGAGTTTCTGTCGAAGCAATTTTATCAGGGAAAAGACCAATTACGATCGTAAACATATGTCAATTATCTATGGAAAATTGGACGAAGCTTCATTTTAGACAGTTATTTCAGTAAAGAGATTGCGCAAGAAAAACAATGAAAATGTTGTTTTCATCATCGGGAAATGTTGATGATGAGGAGGGTTAATTTTTTTGTAAAACCTATAATGCATAGCAAAAAAAAAACAACAATTGAAAACAACACGTTTAGTAATTTTCTAGATTTACCATCACCAGAAACGCTCAAAGCCAAACATTTAAAGATGTATAATTACCAATTGAAAACAGTTGAATATCTACATGTATTGACAAACATATATAAAACAAATAGCCAAATTCAACTTGCCTGAGGGCTCTGTACATCATCTGAAGTTTGTAACAAAACCGTGTTGGGTAAATATAAATATTGAGATTGTGAATTTTTAGGCTTTAAATGCAGTTAATTAAAATTAATATTAAAAGGTGTCCATTCATACAGGTTTTACAAGCTTTAACATATTTTCACAAGCATCTGGTTATTTTCCCCATGCAGTATAAAACAATTTGAATTCTCCTGAAACACTAATTGCCTTTCTGATGCCACACTTCCTGGTCAAAGATTGGTCTCTTGGGGCTATTCAAATAACATTTCCTTTAAAATCTAATAGATGGAACCTTGTGCTTTAATTAAGACTTGAAGTAATTCATTATTTGAAATCTTAATAAAAAACAATAACATATGTTCCTAAAATAGTTGTAAGTATACTCAGTTTTTCGAAGATGTATAAAATAATTTATAAAAGTAATAGTTTTGTCATTATTTTTAAAGTAACCTCTCTCTACTCATCTCAAGTAGGATAAATATTTAATTTTGCTTAATGAAATGATATAAAAATTCTTAAAAACTACATTGTCTTGTCTTAGGGAGGGATCAATCCTACTTTGTAAAGGATCACTCTGATTCGAACAAAAAATTCTCTGAAACTGATATTATCAAGATGCTTGATTTCTTGATTGACAACATATTTGTTACGTTCGGAGGACGTGTTTTTCAACAGACTGTTGGCATTCCAATGGGAACAAACTGTGCCCCTCTACTTGCCGACTTGTTTCTTTATTATTATGAGGCTGACTTCATGCAGGAACTTCTTAGGAAGAAAGATAAGAAGTTAGCACTATCCTTTAACTCTACTTTTCGCTATATAGATGATGTTCTTTCACTAAATAATTCAAAATTTGGTGACTATGTGGAACGCATCTATCCAATCGAGCTAGAGATAAAGGATACTACAGATACAGTTAAGTCAGCCTCATATCTTGACTTACATCTAGAAATTGACAATGAGGGTCGGTTGAAAACAAAACTTTACGACAAAAGAGATGATTTTAGCTTTCCAATTGGGAACTTTCCATTTCTAAGTAGCAACATTCCAGCAGCACCTGCATACGGGGTATATATCTCCCAATTGATACGATATTCCCGTGCTTGCATTTCCTATCATGATTTTCTTGATAGAGGGTTGCTGCTCACAAGGAAGCTATTAAACCAAGAGTTCCAAATGGTGAAGTTGAAATCATCCCTTCGTAAAGGAGTAGGTTCAGTAAGACCCCTTTTTGGCCCCAAAATATAGTAGTTTTACAAAATTGTTAAAATGTAAACCTTTAGTTATTTATTGGACAGTAGAATGCTTCAGCTACATAAATATGGGCTGTTTTTGACAATACAATGCACATATATTCGGTACTAGCACCATTAAGTCGTGCTAAATTACTGAAATCCTCATAATTCTAGCATTTTAGTTAAATTTTAGACGGTTTTCGTGTAAAACGAAAGTGGCCGCATTCGTGTTCATCCTTAATATTGAAATGTGAGTTGTATTTTATGATAATACATAACATATTTAAAGGTTGAGGATGAACACGGATGCGGCCACTTTCATTTTTACCAAAAACCATCTGAAAAGTTACATTTTTCGGCATATTCGGTAGATTTTTCATATTTGAGCTTGAATTGGATCGTTTTTAATGACTAAATCTGTTAAAATCTTTCACATAAACTAATTAATTCAAATAAAATAGACACTTAAGTGTTTAAAAAGTGGTCAAAATCTTTCGTCAGATGAACCTGAAATTTGAGGCCAAAATCGGTCCTTACCGGACCTACTCCTTTTACGGACGCCATCACAAATGATATCGGATATGTTCCTTACGTCGTAACTACAATCCCCTTCCCTTTCCTGAATGTGACCTACCGAATTAGACTATTTACCGGATTTGTTATCACATAAGCAACACGACGGGTGCCGCATGTGGAGCAGGATCTGCTTACCCTTCCGGAGCACCTGAGATCACCCCTAGTTTTTTGGTGGGGTTCGTGTTGTTTATTCTTTAGTTTTCTATGTTGTGTCGTGTGTGCTGTTGTTTGTTTGTCTTTTTCATTTTTAGCCATGGCGTTGTCAGTTTGTTTTAGATTTATGAGTTTGACTGTCCCTTTGGTATCTTTCGTCCCTCTTTTAGTCAACTTTTGACATTTAAAATAATAATTGAGATTATATCAAATAATTTAAAAAAACAAAAAATACCTATTAGTATAAAAAAACTAAAAGAAATAACTTAGTATCGCCCCCTGACTGTTGTTTATGTCTTGATAACTTTTATGTAGTAAATTATATAGTATAAACTATATCTAAATCATATCATCTATTTATAAAATTTGAGATTTTTTTTATTATAAAAAAAGAAATGATTATTAAATATAATAATTATATATTTTTTCTTAAATGACTTTCACTTTTTGTGGAGACTTGAGATTTCTTTCCAAGCATTACACATTATACTATTGAAGAATTTCTAATCTATTTTATAGGTTTGTAAAATTTCATGCAACATTTATTTAAATATACTAGATGTTTACACAGGTGTTAATTGAGCTTCCTCTATAATGCTTTACTTTCCTTACCGTAGAAGTGGTGTAGATTTGAATGACATCTAAATGGATCATGATAATTATTGTCACATAAACTACAGAGAAGAGCCAACTGAAAAAGCTCCGAGCATCCTCCGAGCATGCTCGGAGCTTCCTCATAAGAATAAATCTATGATCCCTTGGTTCATGAGATCATCTATTGTTTATCTGACGGACAGAAATGTCTAGCGAGTATTTAGGGCTCAAAACTTTGAATACAGTGGAAAGGTTGTGTTTTTCATATGTATTGACAGTGAGGGATGAAATGTGACGTTGCCCCGTAGCTTTTGGCATTTGGTAGATAATCAGGATTAAAGACGAAAAAAATAATTGCCGTGGTATTTGTCATTCTAATATAACAACTCGAGAAAGAGATGTGTTTTTATGGCTGAGAAACGATGGAGGGAACTTGTCAGTCAGAGGTAATAATGTTTTCTTGAACAACTTGAACAATGCACAATGAGCTTGAGTATGAGTTGGGATTTCGCCAACTCTGTTCGTCGAGTATTTTTCAATAGATCAGCATAATGATAATTCAGCAAAAACTACCATGTAGTAACCTCGTTTATTTGGGACGACTGTGTATAGACCTACTCATTTTGGCGGAATCTGGCAAGATGACAGGAGGTCATGACCCTATAATTCTACGTTAGACCATATGCCAGCATATAACCTGTAGTACCACAGCAAAGTTGTGTTTTTATGATAGGACTCCTCTTGTATACCAGAGCGGCCGGTTCATTAATTCTACCAGTTTTGAATTATTTTATTCTCCGAAAACCGGGGAAAGCATTATAAAGGTAATGAATGGCCTAGCGTAAGTGTGGGGTCGTGCTCATCGTTCACTCTAATTCCACAAGAGGAACTTTTGCTACTTCTGTTACCAAAATAGCACCTACTTTCCAATATTACAAAGACAGCAGTTTGTATCGTCTTGCCAGACCTCGTTTACTGTTTTTTCCTGCGCCGATATGATTCTACATAATGTTTCTTGAAATATTCAAATCTTGGAACAAAATGTAGATGTGGATTGATTGCCTAATTCCACAAAGTGTTTCTTGAATTGTTCAAATCTAGGGCCAGAATGTAGATGTGGATTTATTGCCTATGAGACAACTCAACTGTTTTAACTGGGTGAAGACAACCAAAGTTGACCGAACAACCTTCAATAATGAGCGAAATCCATACCACTTGCGATCGAATCATTTCACACAGTATGTCTTGAATTATTTATATCTTTAAATAATGAGGATAAATGACTAAAAGCTCACTCTATGGGAAGTTTAATGACATGATACATATATGTATTAATAACTATTTTGAGAGAAAAAAAAAACACCGCTAACTATTTAAACCATTTCCCATGTTCAGGCGACGAGTTGTTGTATAAACATGACACGTTCTTTGTCATATCCCTCGTTCTTCAACTCTCTGATCAGACACTTGTGACGTTGTACATGGTTTGAGTATGAGCTACAAGCTCTTGAACACCGAATAAGTTGGGAAATGTATATTTCATATACAGGTGAAGCTGATATATTGCTACTTAGGTTGGGGAAATTTCAATGTATTGATATCCGCACTACCCCCTCCACACACAAACACAAAATCGATTACTACAAATCCGACGACCGTTTAATTTTTTGAAATAATAGGCATACAGTATATTCACCTGTCATTTAAGAAAAATTTCACAATTGTGAAGGGGAAGATACCTTTAGACATTTAGACCCAGTTTAAAAATAAAAGCCATATCGAGTTGCAAAATGTTTTCTTTATTTATAATCTGTGAGCCTCTGACAGTCTGATAGCTTTTGACAACGTCACATAGTAACCGGTGTTATGATGACGTATTTGAGGTTCCAATTCGGGATTAAAACGCCGTATATACCCCGGCAGTTTCCTGAATATATACTGACATCTCTGTGTTGTTATCCAATCACAAACTTCGACACATTTGTAATCCGTAATATAATTTTATATACATACATAAACATAATTTAAAATTTAGCAAATACATATTTTCATAGTTGTTATCTTTTTTGTACACATAGTATTTCATTTGTAGAAATACCTCAATAAATACTAAACTTAACATATCTTTCTCCCTAACTTAACGATTATTTTTGCAAGACATTTGATTTGTTCTTCCAAATTGGAATATGTCAACATAGAAAGCATAGAACATCTGTCTAGTATTATAAATACGATGCTTACGAACAAAAAATAAACACAGCAGCAATTTTGTTCAACTGATAGCAAATAGCTTTGTTTAAATCTAAAAGAGGGTATCAAGTAATCTTATAAAATATAAATAAGCCCTGATATACAAAATGTATACATTGGTATTTCAAAAACGTGTTATTACAGCATCAAAAACCGATGACTGTTAAAGTGAAAGAAAAAATAAAGTTGAAATATACATTATGTCAATCACATTTAAAAGTCTAATACTGTTTGGTTTACATATAACTGATTTGATGATTATCATGTGGTCGTTGTTTAGTTAGAGTTTTGTTAACGTCATCCAAGTGAAGATCAATGTCATCAACTGTGTTCATCCTTGTTTGATTTGATGTCATCTGGTAGTCCACATCATTGCCACTTGCAGAATAATCTTCAATCGAAATCTTCGACTGTAACCTATAATTATTAAATAAAATACTTAATAAGTTACTTTCAGGTTTAAACATATTTTAATCGTTCAACATGAGAAAGGAACATAAATATAACTGTTAGCTTTATCTTGATTTGTAAAATAAGTGTCATGTAGTGACCTGTTATTAACTGCAGTACAATATGCATTATGCGCATTGTTGATGACCACGAAGTAACCTATGATTTCAAACTTTCGCCTCATGTGGACTCTTGCGGGAAAGTCTTTTTTTTTATATAGTTTTCATTATTCTGAAAGAGTATACTCACCTCTGACTCTTGTTACCGTACTTGCAGCAAATCAGTCCAATCACTATACAAACAAACACAAACAAAACTCCTATTGACGCACCAAGTACTACAAAAAATATTGCATTATATAAGCGATAGTATTTGTAGGTTTCTATTTGTCTCAACCCCAAAAAAATGTATTGTTTTATTATTTAGCATTATGACTGTAATCATATATTGAAAAATATATCTGAAATTAAGTACTGCAATTCGGAAATGTGTGCACGGAATAGTGTCTTCGTTATATTCGTTAATGTACGTACATGTATTTAAGATTTTGTTTTTAGATAAAATTTAAAAAAACATTTGTCATGATTTAATTAGGCCTCGGCAGCCAAATGGTGTTAGCAGTTACTACTGTAATCACTAGCCAGTGAAACTGAGGTTGTGAGTTCGAACCCGTGCGTGCAGGAGTTTTCGACTCCAATCCTAATTGACCAAAATTGTTAGTTTTTCTATCGAAGGTCAGTGGTTTTATCTTTGCTCTCCGGTTTCCTTGATCAATAAAAACTGACCGCCACGAAATACAAAAATGTAGCCCAAGAACAGTGCATAGAAATGGCATAAAAACGCAATAAATAAATCTTGTTAACATAATCGAGTTCTCGAGAAACAACATAATTTGTTTTTTTAAATTTGGGCTACTATTTGTTTACCATGTCGTCACTGCATATCCTTTCTCATACATATTGATGTTTGAGGTCACCGACGAGTTCATAGGACAGTTAAATTTTCAGCCAAATAGGTGAGCAACCTTAACGAATTTAATCATTTATTTAACACGAAACGTCTTACAATGTATAACTTACCTTTTACTATTTCCGATTTCAAATTCGAGGATTCGCAACCAGTCTGAAACATTAACATTCATACATTGAAGCATTTAAAAGAGAAGTTTTTGAAAATGAAATTGTATGCACAATTAACATTTTGAATGTGTTAACCAATTGAAGGTAAACACACTTTTTTCATAAAACTGAGAAGTTTTTGAAAATGAAATTGTATGCACAATTAACATTTTGAATGTGTTAACCAATTGAAGGTAAACACACTTTTTTCATAAAGTGTTAAGGGTGCAACTCCCTAAAGTGAGTACAAGTGTTGGTCAAATAACAGAACCTAGAATTTATATTTGATAGTTAAAATATTTAAATCTAGGTTCTATATACTTATAATTTTGATTTGTCTGCTTCAAATATAATACTAAAAACTAGAGGTGATCTTGATCATCAAAAATGGAATTTTGTTAACGGAAATTAGACGTTGATTGAAAATTATGAAATATTACCCCCTTCCTTTTCGAATACTAGAAGCAATGTTCATGACAATTATGTATTTATCGGCACATATTCACAATTTTATATTTACACATGTTACACATTGTGTTACAAAACTAGTATGGAATAATTAAAGAAAGACCGACATGATGAGAGAACAATGTTAAAAATATGCAGATACTCAACAAAAACGGTTCACGAAACAAACCCTGGAAACAAACAATACCAAAACGACGTCTTGGTAGCCTTACATGCTCAAATTAGTTAACACCATCTGGCTGCATGAGAGTTGTCCAAAAACTTTTGGGTTGTTTATTCTTTAGTTTTCTATGTTGTGTCATGTGTACTATTGTTTTTCTGTTTGTCTTTTTCATTTTTAGCCATGGCGTTGTCAGTTTGTATTAGATTTATGAGTTTGACTGTCCCTTTGGTATCTTTCGTCCCTCTTTTATGGGTTTGCAAAAATTCTTAGATAGTCTTATAAGGGGTTTACGCACACTTGATTTGAATCACTTTAACAAATTGGTTCTTGGTGGTCAACATTTAGTTATATATATATATATATATATATACAACTCGTCTAAACATCAACCCAACAATGTTAGATCTGTAAATTTGCTTTCGCAAATTTTTGGTTCTTCCCTCGCCGGGATTCGAACCCATGCTACTGTGATATCGTGACACCAAATCGCCTGCACTGCAGCCGTCCCGCTAGACCACACGACCACCTGGGCTCTCAAAAAAAGAGCTTTCGCTGGCCGTGTGTTACCTTTCCACGTCAGTTTTAATCTAGCGGCGTACTGCAGTACATGATATATAAGGCATGAAGATGTTATTGTTACAGATCAGCTAAATTATCTATAGTAAAGGATCCTACAAATATATATATATATATATATATATATAGCAAATGTTAGAAAAAATACACATATTTGGATTTGTCATGTAATAATGTGATCTTGTTTAACCTGTCAAATATGTGTACCTGTTTTTCCTGTTACGAGCATCTACGGATACGACTTATTACAATATGTTATCATGTCATGCAGAAAACAATATTCCCTTTGTTTATCGCTCCGAAATATACCCCGTTC
Source organism: Mytilus edulis (assembly GCA_019925275.1). Taxonomy (NCBI): domain Eukaryota; kingdom Metazoa; phylum Mollusca; class Bivalvia; order Mytilida; family Mytilidae; genus Mytilus; species Mytilus edulis. The sequence goes on along the minus strand of CM034360.1, from coordinate 46,981,358 downwards.
TTTTTTCTGTTTTATTTTATTTTAATTCTTATACAGACTATATATACTTCTGTTAAACTTATTATGCATATTTTGTTTTGAATATATTTTCACTTACTAGATTAATGCATGTCCTAGTAGTAGAGTTACAGGAATAACAAGTTTCATCATAAATAATGATACTGACAACATCCCCATAATTCTGATTGTCATAAGATAGACTGATTTCATATCCTTCCGCAGTCTTATCATTAGATACGGACCTCCTCTTACGATTGTTATGAAGATTTACTGACACCATAAACATACTTCTATATTCGGCCGAATACGCTTCCCAGTCTGACGTGATAATGATTAGGTCGTCCAATATCTGAAATCAAAATATACAAAATGATGTCTATATCCAGGAAATGCTTTATCTTACACCTAATGTTCACATACTGTACAAGCGAACTCTTGAAAGTTACAAACGGACGTGCATTTCGTCATTTATTAAGATACACTAAACAAAGACATACATACTCACAGATGACAAGACAAAAAAAAGTTTTAAAATGATGTTGGATGATAATGCAGATCCCAATATTTACCTGATTGTAAGGATTATTAATGGATCGTTGTCGAGGTCTTTCTTGAATTGAACTTTTTTTTACCTTACCGCACTGGCATCATCAACTCTGAAACCTATATTATGTCACTGGTCAAGGAATTTACTTAATTGTTAAAACATCTGTTAATTTTGATTTCATACAACAAATTATAATTAGTGACAACTTCAACTGAAGTGAATTATTGTCACAGACAACATTTATAACCACATGCTCATTTACAAAAAGTGATGATGATATTACCTCTTAATCATTCATGGTTAGCGGATTTTCATAGGACTTGTGCTTTTTACCTATTTTTTTTTCGAGAAATGTTTTGTAAACTTTTTTTGGTTTTTTTTTCTTTGTTGTTTTGTTTGTTTTTTGTTGTTTTATTTTATTGTGTACGACTATCAGATGTTGATTGTCATTTTTGGTCTGTCTTTTCTGTTTTATAGACACAGTGAAAACTGTAACTAGACATAACATAGCAGAAGTATTCATGTCACGAATTAACAGTTGTATCAATATTAGCATGTAAAATATTTCTGTTTTATCAGATCAAATTCAGTCGAAACTGTTGAAAACTAAACATAAATATCAGGTGAAGTTTATATTTCTTTCAACTCAAATCAAACTTAAAATCAAACTAATTACAAATTATAAAA
>CM034360.1:46881897-46980024 GCA_019925275.1 Mytilus edulis | reverse complement strand
GGGATAAATGTACTAGTCAAGAAGAATTTCCATTGTTACATTGGAGGTTAGCATATAAAAATGGTAAGGTATCACCGCGTATGTTACATACTACCATTAACGAAAGTTACAAAATACAGCGAATCGTCTCATCAATTAACAACACTTAAACATAAAAAAAATAGTCATTCAAAAGAAAGACCATAAGATTAAATACCCAGTCAGCAGACTAACAGTGGGCCAACGTTGGCAAATGGTCGGCCCGTTGGTCGACCGTTGGTGTTGGCTTCACAACATTGGCCCAACGTTGGCAAATTGTCGGTCCGTTGGTCGCAAGTTTATGTTGGCTGCACAACATTGGCCCAACGTTGGCAAATTGTCGGTACATTGGTCGCACGTTGGTGTCGGCTGCACAACATTGGCCCAACGTTGGTCTGTTGTTGTAAATTCTTATTATTATTATCTCATGTTGGTTATAAATAATCGGGCAAATGTTGGCATTATGTTAGTAGCAACATAGGGCCGATATGAAATTTTGTTAATAGAATTGATTATATAATATTTTACGCTTTATTTCTCTTGGGAGGCGGATAATTTCGATTGCAGCAGGTTTAAAAAAGTTAATGTTATACCGAAAGTGTTTATCAACTGAAATTACATTTACAACTCTATGTTGGGCCAATGCTGGCCCAACGTTGCATGATCATATATTATACTCTATATATAAGTCAGGTAAAATTAATACTGGAATATCATTACTGTATAAAAAAATGTATATCGTAAACATAGATTGCCTGGTTAAAAATTAAAATTTATTGCAATCATTATTTATTTATAATAACTTTATTCATTAAACTTTGTGAAACATAATAATAGCAATTATATGCAGAGTGATATTTGATACAGCCAGTCTGTTAATCAAGCCCATTCTGATAAGGTTGACCATATGTTCGACAAATTTCAAAGATAGTTGCTATGGTAATTAAGTTTATAGGAAATCTGAATGTAATGGGATGGTCACTTTTGTGATTATTTCCTGTTGTGTATTTGTAAGAAAGCAGTGATACGAAGAAAACAAAAAGAGAAAATCATGTCATCTGAGATTCAAAGAGAAAGATAGTAACATGTAAGTTGTAACTTTAAAAAATCTGATATATATATATATATATACGATTCAGAATGACAAATACAATATGATTTTTTAATCTGAGGGATGTTGTTAAAAATCAAAACATATATTAATTTCTATCATTTTATAATGCTGATCTTGAAGTTTATACGTTTTGGGCGAAATATTTTCTAGATTTTAAATCATTTCAATCCTATTAATTATCATGAAATATTTGCCACTGAACATTATAAGTATCTTCAAACAAATGGTAAATTATATAAATCTATAACCACAACATGTATGATCATTACTGAAGTTAATGGAATAAAATTGCCTCAAGATGTACCTTATTTCGTAATGTTTCAAAAATGTGGTATAATGATTTCTACTTCATTAAAATATAAATAAAAATTTGTTAGTTTTATTGTATTTCTAAATCGCATGTAAACAGATACGATATATTTGTGAAACCTGATCATATACACACTTGAATGTGTAACAGTGTTTTTATATATCAAATATTTAACTGTTCATTAATACACATCTAAATTATTCTTTATATATCATGTATATTACGAATATATAAAACATGATACCGAATTCTGAAATAATAGTAATAAGGGTTTGTTATACCCACAAATCCGTCTAATACTAATGAATTTCTGACCATTAGACAAATACCCAATATAAAAAAAAATGGTTATTTAAGATTTTATTTTGTATTAAATAGTGTTTAAACTATTTAGAATATACATTAATTTATATTACGTATCTAGAAGGGAGATTACGCACGCATGCATTAGACAAATACGCAATTCAAGTTTACTTATAACTTTATTACAGAGTCGGTTAGAAAAAAAACATAGCTGTAAAGAGTCTTCGGATAAGGAGATAGATGATGCAGCTAAAGATTGGCGGCGCTTAAGCCTTGACAGAGAAGGTGGCAAGAAACAGAGAAGGGAAAAAAGAATAACATATATAAATAATAATGACACTGTCGAAGTTCAAATTGAGGAGGACACTACTCGTGGTGACGACCAATGATATCAAATTTAAAATAAATAAAGTTTCATCTTCTGAATTATTTAATTTTCATTCTGGATCTGGAACCAAAACAAAAATTACATCTCGGAAAAAAACTATTTGTATGATCGCCTAACCATAAGCCATACGTCATTTGTTCTGTTAAAGAAATAAATGAAATTGATATGAAAAAAGAAGATGTGGTATGATTGCTAATGAGACAGCTCTTTACAAGACACCAAATGACACAGAGTTTATCTGGTCGATTCATCAAACATTGCCAAAGAAATATCTTAGCGTCACACAATAAAATTAAAGATGCAAAGTTCATGAAAAAAACAAGGACAGTAACAACAATGGGTAATACAAAAATACAGAATTGCTACCTTAAACTTTGGCAGTTTGGAATACAAAAAAAGATCAAATGTGCTCCGTAGTATTTATCATATACAGCTCCTCATGCAGCATCCATTGTAATTTGGTTGAAACAATAGACCAACGTATTGCCAACATAAAAATGAGAAATACCTACCTTGGACCAATATAGTGCCAACATAAGAAAAGATATTTCGACGTTGGTCCAACGTTGTGCCAACATGGATTTCGTTTTTCATACAATGGGCCAACGTTGGCTCTATGTATTGCATATAACCGTACAACGTTGGGCCAACATGAAGCCATCATGTTGGGCCAACGTAGGCCCACTTTGCACTTATACGTTGGGCCAACGTTAAAATACAACGATGGGCCAATGCAATGATATACGTTGTGCCAATGTTGGGCCAACATACTCATGTTGTCTGGGTAGAATAGTTTAAACGTTCGGTTGAATATGTTATTTTTCCTGAGCTTGTATCATACGTCCGACATTAATTATTTATATTACCTCAATGTCTTTCACGCAACCAATAATGTAATTAGCCCGCTGTAAGTCTGCAAAATCGCCGTATAAATCAGAAGGTAATGTGTTATTTATAACAGCAAGACATTCCTGATAAGCATTTATTTCTGTCCATCCATTTCTGAATGTTTGTTGAACCTAGAGAATAATTTTAAAGATATAAACGTAAAGCCATTGACATTATTGATCTATTAATACACCGCTAAAACTTAATATTTCCAGGTCCCTGTTCGTATTGTGATGTGAAACAACGAAAGTGAATAGAAAAGGAGCTATAGACTAAAACAAGCTGTTTGTTATATAGCTTATTGTTATGCGTGTACTTTTCTACATTGGCTAGAGGTATAGGGGGAGGGTTGAGATCTCATAAACATGTTTAACCCCGCCGCAATTTTGCGCCTGTCCCAAGGCAGGAGCCTCTGGCCTTTGTTCGTCTTGTTTGATTTTTAATTTTAGTTTCTTGTGTATAATTCGGAGTTAAGTATGACGTCCATTATCACTGTACTAGTATACATATTTTTAGGGGCCAGCTGAAGGACACCTACGGGTGCAGGAATTCTCACTACATTGAAGACCCATTGGTGGCCTTCAGCTGTTGTCTGCTCTATGGTCGGGTTGTTGTCGCTTTGACAATTCCCCATTTTCTTTCTCAATCTTATTTGTTGGTCAGATAATGAAAAATAAATCTGTAGTATTGTGATAAAAAATCAATCTAATAACGACAAAACAATTAACCTTTACAGAAATCTTAGATACTTTCATGTTACAAGCAAAATTATAACAAAGTATACACAATATATATTAATACTTTGTCTGTACTGTTTATATCTTCATCAAATGTCAGTGATAGAAACTCGATCACATCATCATTGTCATTAGTACTCCTTCTAACAATTTCACGTGAACCAATTGATCGTTTCGTCGTTAGTGATCTGGATGTTTGATAAGCATTCACGGTGTTGTCTAACGATTTTGATGGACAATACTCAGTTCTCTCAGTAAGATTGCAGTGTACAGTATAAAACTCGTCAAACGAATCAGTGCTTTTGGCTTGTTTCTCGCAAGCACAGTACGTTGAACCTGCATTATTAATATATTCACTGCTGTAAGTGTCAATAGTATAACTATTGCTGATAAATGTCGGTGTTTCCACAAACATCTGTTCATCTGTCATGTCAGTTGTAATTCTGAGATAAAAAAAAATAACATACATATATAGTATATACCAATATTGTAATTAGATCTCTGAATATAGTTTACATTAGCACTAATATCGATTTTGTCATTAGCAAATTAAAACAAAACTAAATTATATTTTGTTAGGAGGGATGTAAAGAGACACACAAACGTTAATTTGTATCTCTAAAGTAGTCGTTACTCACTATCATACTGCATGTCAATACATTAATTGTTTGGCATTGCACAAGTCATGTATTCTCTGACTGTTCATAACGTTAAAATACTAAATCCCTGGCATGTGTTTTAGTTGATTTTAGTCTCTGATGCATGATTTTTTTTTATTAATATTGTTTTTGGCTTTTAACTAGCTTTCAGTAACTGCGAGTACTCTCAAATCGTATTTTCTTTTTACCTGTTGATACTGTTTACAATGTTTTTTGTTATTTTATATTATTATGATATTGTCTATATACCAGCATTGATTATTTAGAATATCTACTAATTTTCACTTCTTCATACTGCATTTGTATGAACATAAAGATAATTCTCCTTAAATCTGCACAGGGAAGTTTTAGCTATCTCTAATTGTATAGTGGTATTGTTGATATTCACCCCAATTTGTATCTAGTGTTAAATTATATATTTACAAATTGTATATGAATTTTCTTTGTATTCCTAATTCATTTGATTAATGGAAGAATTTTATACACATAAGTAGTATACATAAAACGACAAAATTATTTTTCATTTACCTGCAGATATTATTAAAACCTTTTTTTTTCAAAAGTGTTTATTTTCGAAGGGTTCAATTTTTCGCGGTGGTGACTTGCCATGTCTTTGTTTGTACTTATATGTTTGCTTTTTGGAGTTGAATGTTTGTCCCTAATATTTTATTAACTGTGAATTTGCATTCAGGTATGGTAGATCAAATGTATTCGTCCATAAAGAGTTAATTTACGTTTTTTGATTGAGTTAAGCCTTCCAATTGATATTTTATCGTGTGTTTTTCTATGTTGTGATGTTATGCTATTGTTTAGAAAAAGGAAGAAAGTTTGGTACCATTAAAACGTTTAATCTTGCTGTAAATGATGTACAGAAGTTGTTTGTTTATGTAACTTATATTTGTTTCTCATTTGTCGTTTTTTATATAGATTAGACCGTTGGTTTGCCGGTTTGAAGGGTTTTACACTAGTAATTTTAGGGCCCTTTATAGCTTTTGTTCGGTGTGAGCCAAGGTTCCGTGTTGAAGGCCGTACATTGACTTATAATGATTTACTTGTATAAATTATTATTTGGATGGAGAGTTGTCTCATTGGCACTCACACCACATCTTCCTATATCTATATTCATCATTGATATTAGAAAAGAATGTCTTCATCGATATTTTTTAACCAGCACATAAAGACAATCGATGTTTTAAGTTGAACTATGCTAGAAAGGTTAAAACGATTCAATCCATGATCAAGACCCTTTTATCTTTTTTTGTACCTCGATGTGGTAAGAAAATATGTACAAGAAAAGCACGTGTATATTAATGAAGGGAATATAATGACACGTGTTTACACACTTACGGCAAAACTGAAAATGTCTTAACCGGTAGGATGCGACGTAACAATTATTTAGAATAAGATTTAAAATGCACTTTTTCTTGTAAATTGTAGAACGGATATTATGTGTTTCAATTTAGTGTTACATGTTGTTGGTGTGCCTGAGTTTTAAATGGGCAACAGATACACAAAAAAAGTTTGCATTTGTAATAAGTTCAATTCCTTTTCGGTGCATGTTTTTCAAATCTATAATTTTGAAGTCAGTGTATCATGTGTAGACAATCGACTATATTGTTCAAAATACAAAATGCTGATATTCTTCGAGAAGCAACAGTGATTACTGTGTTGTATAATATACCTGGTTTACAAAATGACAGAATAATAAAGTTTAAATAATAAACAGAACTATAACTGCCTGTGTACAAACCTCCAGGAACGAGCAAAATCTTGATCATCATTAACTGGACCATTTGTACGGTGAGTGTAGTCATCTGAAGGGTCCATTGTAATACTGGGAACTCCACAAAGACCTTTCACTCTATCAATATCATACACAGAAGGTTTAATAGTAACGGATCCGATGAATCTTGACCATCTAGATATAGTTATCGTAATTTCCGTGCCAGAGGGAATGGTGATCTGAAATTTAATCGATTAATCTGTATTTCAATTATCGTAATACAAAAGGGATGTGGTATGACTTTTATGTGACCACAGTTCACAAAAGTCAACATGCTGTGTATACAAGCGCCTTGAGGTTGCTGTACGGTCTCTTATATTGAGCAAAACCCGTACCGTATAGTTATGTATAAAAAGACACACGTGCATACATATGTAAAATTTAAATAAAAATCAACAAACTAATTTATTTCATTAAAAAAAACCGGAATATCAAAGACAGCTGTCATAAACATTTTTGAATAACAAGCTCCTTGCTTGCTCATATAGAATATTGCGGATTAAGACATGCTTGACGGTGCTGTATTCTCATTTTACCTAGACAAAGAAGTGAAAGCACGTTACCAGTTTGAAATCAGATCAGCACGAAACACAAATAACATTATACATACAACATACAACAAAAATCAATATAACAATACTGATAGTCATGATCACTTGAAACCAGGTAAAAGCCAAACACACCAGCTTCTGATATATTCACGATTAAATCGTTTACACCATTTTTCACTTTTTTCTATTTAAAGACCATGTGTTTTTTGTATAAATGATCCAAATACACGGTTATCAGTTTTGTTAAAATGTACAACTGTCCCTGCTAGTGAATTTGGTATAAACTAATTACTAATCGTGCAGAACGATTCAGGATACATTTCCTAGGATGACCTTTGGTTATGCAACCGTTGAAAAGCTTGAAGTGGAAAACCAAAAAGTTTGACATTATACTTTTTTTTATATTCAAGTTTGAATTCATTTAACTTTGTTAATATCTGGGGAATGATCTAGATATCAAGCAACACATATAGGTCCGGTACCTTTGATCTCAAGTTTGGAATACATCAATTCAATTCTTTTATATAAGCTTTGGATTTCAAATATTTTGGCCATGAGCATCACTGAAGAGACATGTATTGTCGAAATGCGCATCTGGTGCAAGAAAATTGGTACCGTTAATTTTATTCACTTTACAATAAGACAATGAGATACATGACATAATCGATATGTCTGAAAGTTAGATTAAACAATATTTATTTGGTTAACTGTAGCATTTAAAAATGATATATGTACTTATAAATACCTTGTACTTGTTCCCGGTGTGCTCGATTAAAAAGTCGTTGTCATTGCAAGAGTCAAGTTGCGTGATTGGTGCATCAAGTAAAGACTTGCTGGTTCGTGAAATTGTTTTACATGTACGAATTACAAAACGAGAGTTTCGACTTCTTATCGCTATACCACAATGACATGATGACCCCTCCCATCCAAAACCACAATTTGTAAACAAAGCATGAACCTACAAACGAAAAAGGTAAAAAAACTGTTTAAATTTTAATTATTTCTATTTTACTTTATATCTTGATTATTTTGCTATTAAAATGGGTATGTGTTCAAACGAAAAAGGATGACAGTTTCTATACAAGGAAATGAAAATGATAAACAACAGAACTGAGTGTTTGGAATGTAGAGAAAAGTACAGTTCAAAACTCATAACATTTATATACACTATAGCTAAGTATGTTTAAGTATCGTCTATTTTACTATTCTGTTTGAAACATTTCTAAATATGTGATTTAAATCAAAAGTGCTTTCTAAATATACCATACTCTTTATTAAATATGAACATAATATACAGCTTTAAAAAAAAGAAATCCCGATTTAAGCTTGTAGTTTCCCCCGTTTTTTAGATTTAATATTAAAGCACATTTGTTAATTCCGGTATTTCTTTCTGAATAACGAATCACTGCAGAATGAAAGAAGATACTTTTCTTTACATCAGAAGAAATAATCTGCAAAGTCAAAAATTCAGCAACCAATGACAATGCAATTAAAAGCCTATAAAGAAAATTATTCTTGCTGTACATTTAAGGAATTTTATAAGGTCAAGGAACCATAGTTTAGCCCTTCCTCATATCTGCTATCCTAACAGAAAAATCATTCGGCAGAAAATGAGCAAAAAATAGAATATCATAACGCTACAGAATATATTTTTCTTGTCGTTGTCATATTTATATATGTTATACTTTTAAATCGACAGTTTCAGAAATGTGACAATTATGACATTCTTTACAACTCTACAAAAGAAAATCAAATAATGTGTCTCACTTTTTACTTTGCGAATACGCATATGGTGGTTACATATTTTTATCGGATTAATTACCATAAATGGACACTTCATTGATGAGTTTGTTTCAAACACCTATCTTTAGATTGATGTGTCTGTTATAAGCGAACCGCTTATGCTTCGCCAAGTCAAGTGAAATAACTCATATAATAAATATCCCAAACAAACAAATTTTATTCTTTCTCAGTAAAAGTACTTACACATTTACAATGGATTGAAGCGTTTAACGAAGTGAACATTGATAAAGGGTTGATATATAATAGACCAATTGACTCAGACATTACCAACTATATGTCACCGTACGCTCTTCATTGCCGAAGGGATGGTATACAAACCACGACATATTTTCGCCTTTATTTGTCAATCGCAAGAAATTGATCAACGAACTTGAACACTGTGTGATCCTCATAATGGTTGTCACCCATTAAATAGGAGCTGTAGACTGCGTCGGAGCACCTGTCTTTAGCGATTTCATTGGTTTGTGACCTTGCATGTCTTTCATCAGTATTTAGGTTTGCCTTTCTTTGATATATGGAAATACAAGCTAGTCAATTACCCCACTGAGCCCTGGATACGATTTTTATTTATTATCATATTTCAATTATCTTTTAAAGAATAAGAAAACAAGAATAAATACCCAATAAGGTCCTCTGTCATTTTTGTACATGACAAATTCGCCGACATCCATAAAATGGTAGTACCTTCCATCAAAGGTACTGATGTGCGGATCATTTACAGACTGGCAAAGTCTATTTGTTAAAACTGTATCTTTATCTAGTACAGTTACCTTAAAATGTAATGAAATTATTCAGAACAATGTAGATATAATACATTTACAAATATAATCAATATCAGTTTAATGGCATTTCATGGTATTGTTTATGGGATACTATAGATATGAAAGGAAAAAAATAATCTGCCTAACGCGATTAAAAATAATAAGAAATCAGAAAGTGTCCGTCATGGTAGCTTTTATCATATAACATGGTTATCAAAAAATGCACGAAGATAACGCGAAGTAACAATCCCAAAAAACTAGAATTAACATGATTATCAATTTGAATAAAAGGAAAAAAAATATTTGCAAACCTTAATGTCTGGAATGTTGATGTTCTTCCAAATGTCATTGAAGGTTGAAATAGTACCCGTGGAAATACGAATGTTTGTTGATCTATCCTTAAAGTTGTATAGTCCATCACTGAATCCATACACGTCTAGTGTTTTAGTTTCTTGTCAATCATTTGTTCTTATACTAATTCCACAGAATTGGGATTGAAACACGACATCTCTGCTGACAATATTATTCAAGCATGAAAATGATTGTTGATCGAATTCCGGTTGAAATATATAAAACTTTTGATCACAATGAACTTTGAGGCCTTCGTGTGATGCAATACAGCTGACAGGAACAGTTGCCGTGAACTGTATTTCAATTTTTTCTCCTTCAATAACTGTGTAATCATATTTTTCTGGCTGAAAGAAAAATTGACAAAGACAACTATAAAACAAAAATCGCCTTGAACAAAATGAACAATTATTGATACATAAAATATATATTTGACTGCAAAATTAACTACACACATAATGTCGTACTTATACTTATTTCACTTAAAGAAAAATATCTGAAAAATAAGTACAAATCTAAACAAGACTATATTTAAAGCATCAGACTTTCAGATGATGGTATGATCAAAATGACTATATAAGGTTAAGACCCTCGTAAACAAGAGTGGTGTTTAAGTATGAAGAAATTAATTCTGTTTATTCATGTTCACAATTTCAAATTGAATGTACAAGGTAGTAAACCAAATATGAGAGAAAGGGACAAATCAAAAATAATTTTGTTTGGTGGTGTTTTTTTTTTTTTTTTTTTGTGAATTGAGTATACATATCCTGGATACTTACAAATAAACTGGCTAGGAAGTTTTGACTTTCAATGAATTTTCCTGGTATTGCATTGGTAGAATATCTCATTCTTATTGAACATTTTACCTTTATGAAATAAAAATCTTTACTATATTTTATTTGAATCACTCTACAAATTTCGGAATATGAAATTCCATTATTGAACACATTTAAAACACTAGTAGCAAAAAGCCAAATTCCCACAGGAAGAAACGATCAACATATAGTGACTCATTAAATATGCCACAAAAATTAAAACTTAAGTGACAAGATCATTACGCACAAACAGGAACAAAAATAGAAAGCTTTCATGGTCTTCAATTGTTGCGCCACATACTCAATATAACTATATAGAAATACAAATAACCTTTTTATTGGCCGTTTTTCGACTTTAACTCATTAATGTAGTCATTAAGTTTTGTGGCAAATTATTCGTTTCTATTTTTCGACTAATCTCATTTTTGAAAACTACCTTTATATTTAATAACATCATTAACTTGTTAAAAAATGTCTTAACATTTTGTTTTTTTTATGTATATCTCGTTCCAAAGTACAGTTGATAAGAATATTACCTCCATGTTCATTGTATAAAGACCAACCCAATCAGTTCCTCTCAGTAATGTAGAGTCAATGTTTTCAAATGGGACATTCAGCTTTGATGTAACATTATTTCCATTTATATACCAGAAAACATCGTATACGTAGGTTCCATTTGATATATCTTCGAAGTAACATCTAAAGACAGACAATAAACAATGATAAACTTGGAGTTGTATCATATCCTGGAATTTTGAAGCTAGGTCCCTTTACTAACTCTGGCTTTACTATAACTTGAACAAATTCCTTTGGAAAATTTGCTGTTTGAAAAAAGTGTTATAAACGTAGATAATAAAACACCAAAAATGAATACCAGAACTGCTTATATAATGTTCAGAAAATTGTTAACAACTCATTTATGGTTGGATTGATTTTCCAATTTGTGATTCAAATACACAATTTTAGTTATGATTAAAAGAGAAAAAGCCTGTCAAATAAGGGGTTTGCATATAGTGATATTCATTACTTTTGAGGTGTAAAATATTCGTTGAAAGTTTTTGCAGAATTGCATGTTTATATTATAGTAGGGTGCCCAGTATCGAAAAAGACGTCTAGTTAACGAGTTTAAATTAACGGATAACACACGGCTATATTTATATGCAAACTATAGGAAAATCATTATATTTTCCAATCATGAATGTCGTCGTATGCTCCCATGGTCACATTTTTCAAAATTTTGTGGTTTCTAAGGGTACCCACAGATACATGATCATACAGACCATCTTCAACACAACAAATAAAATTATTACTTTCTGTGTTATTTGTTCAAATGATACTTATCATTTAGCTTAAAAATTAAATTTATCATATAACAAAAGCTGAAAAGATTTATATAATTTAAGTTTAAGTATTTCATGATTTAAGTAAGACTATTTTTTAGCTGAAATTAACCAAAATTTGAACGAAAGAAAATTTATTGCGTGTTACTTTCACGGGATTTTTACTCTGATTACACCAATAAGACATGGATCATATGTGTGCCAACTATCTTTCGTGTAATGTTAATCGCAGAGAAAAAAACACAAATTTACTAATAATTCTGTCCTGATTCAAACACGCCTTTTCTCGTGTCGTTAATCGTTTTGTAGCTTACACTATCAGGTCATTAACTAGGACAATTGTCACTGACTTCATTTCTCTTTTAAACTTGATGTGTGGTCGATTTGTATATTTGGATTAGTCCAGTTAGTTTGAAGATCGTTGTTTGCAATTGGAAATATGTTTTTGTTTCTTTTATAACTTTAATTGCTTTTTTTTTAATTGATGGTTTTGTTTTAATTGTAATATACAAATCAAATCCTAAGGTCACGTTTCAGGCCCGGAATATGGCACACATTCAGTCATGTTAAACTATGCCCATTAAGCCCGACACGAAGTAGGAATGAAATACAATAGGATAAGTGTGTTATATATCAGGGTTCTTCTACTGAATTGCTTATTAGTATGCAAGGAAGAAGCACAAACAAAAGCTTTATCGATGCTATGGGAGCACGGAAAGAGTTTAGTCTATTGCATGCATGATGCGTCAGACCTAGACCATCTTCGTACTGATGATTTCAAAATGTTGTACCCGGCACCATTCTTGCTATAAATCTTACACTAGCAGACACAACTGCAGTTATTTTAAAGCTGAATCAAGTTCTTGTTCGTCTGTTAAAGTGTGTCAGCTCATATATAGAAGTCGTCAACTTCCTGACTGGGAAACGTGTCTTTGAGTCAGTGAGATTTAGCAGGCCTTAATCAGATTTCTTGGCGAATCGATTGTTCAGCATCATGGTAGATCAACAGTTACTATGATACATGAGGAAGCCATAGTCTAGCTAGCACTTCCAAGGACCCTAAATCAGGTTTTAAGAATTATTTTGTCCACCCGATGAAGAAGATACTCGCATGATTTTACATGCTGTTCAAGAGTTCGGTGTGAAAGGAATCAAGGGTAGGATTATAACAAAGTCACAAGATACAAATATTCAAATATTATGCGTTCCCTACATCCACTCCATGCAGTATACGCATGAGCTATACTTTCCGTATGTACCTTACAAATCATTGTTAGCTATTGAATGAAAATTAAGCAGTCCATAATATTTCCAAAACAATAAATACCGGTAAAATATATACTCAATTTTGAAATTGTGGGAAATATAGTTATAATCTATCTAGTGGGGATTCCGTAAAATATGTTGAAAAAATATTAATAATAAAAGACCTGCCATATGTTCTCTGCCCTTGGCTTGGTTCGTAGGATTAAACTACAGAAGACCATATAATGTAGTTGGTAATACTAGTCTCGATCATAATTTTCTATTTGTATTTGTTTTTCTTTTCGTGTTTTTGCCATGCTGTTGTCTGCTTGTCTTCATTTTATAAGTTTTTAATGTTCCTTTGCTTTCTCACGCCTTTTTTGTTTGCAATTGTTTGTAAAAATACAATGAAGGACGCCTCCGGGTGCGGGAATTTCTCGCTACATTGAAGACCTGTTGGTGACCTTCTGCTGTTGTTTTTTCTATGGTCGGGTTGTTGTCTCTTTGGCACATTCCCCATTTCCATTCTCAATTTTTTCGGTGGTGTACATAACCCTCTCCCTAATTATATTTTTGGAATACTTGTAAACAATATAGCCAATTGTTGCTCCTTTAGTCATTTAGTATGTAGGATTGGGTGTTTTGCCTATTTTTAATACATGTTTTGTTTTCATAACTTTACCCCCCCCCCCCTTTTTTTTCTCTGTTTGCACTATTTGTTTACTTCTGTAAAGCAAAGCTATACACAGAGCTTGATATTCAACCAATTCCGACGTTAATTTCGAAATAAACTCATTAATATTTTCTCTTTCACACCCAATAACAGAAATTTGATTTTCACCTAGAAATTGACGAACACCTGACTATCAAAAGACGTGAAAAACACATATTTGTTTTCGACAATTGATTAAAGTTAAGATCTAAAAAACATCTTTAGATCCTCCTTGTATCGAATTTAATACAAAAAAATCAAATTTAAAATTGAAATAGGTCAAGGTCACTGTTATTTAACAGTTGTTTAAAAATTTCAAATTTGCACCCTATATACAAAAAAGTCAATCTAAAGTCATTTTTGGCATTCAAAATATAAATTAAGTTCTAAATGTAGATACAACAGATATCTTCCTACAAATTAGTTCTTTTTATTTTGCTCCAAACGCATATATGTAGGAGAAACGAGCTATCTTAATGTGACTGTTCATTTTTCTTGAATTTTTGCTTTGACCTTTGACCCTGATTTAAAAACACGTAACCACGGCAGAATACGACGACAACGCTATTTCGATGAGGCTTGCTCTCCTTTTTCCTCTTTCCAACGATATAAAATATAGCCGTGTGTTATTCCGTTAAGGCAAATCGATAAAATTTGTTGATTGGGCACCCTACTATTAGTGATTTCGAATCTGTTAAAAGTTTTGATTTGTTTACCTGATTTACTACTTTGCTTCATCATCTTATTAAGAAAACATGCACAAATCTATGGTTGAATGGGCATGTAATAGTCAGTGAGCGAATGCATATATCAATTTTTTAGATTCTTTTAGGTACTTACAGACAAAGAACTATGCTTATTTGACCTGCTTTAGTACGATAATGGCACTGGAATTTGTACTTGAGAATATTTTTGTTATCGTCAAGTTATCGAAACTCAAATTGGAACTTACTGTGGATGACTTTTTATGGACCTTGAATTACATTTATGACTTAAAACAGCAAATAACCATTAGACACAACATCTGACACAACCATTTAATAACATGTGTATACATTTGGATGAAATATTGGCTCACAATAATGACGACTTCAGTATTTAGACTAAAGATATTTATCCTGGTGAACTGTTAAGATTAATCGAATACTTACAATGGACACGCCTCTTTTCTTAATTTACATTTTTCAAGGGAAGCTTAATCCAAAAGATGTCATTTCATTTCCTATTATCCCTTTCTTAGAGGGTGACCTTCCCTTTTCGCCATCTTATGATGTTGACATATCACAACTCCCTCGTGTATGTAACAACGTATTTGATTTTAACGAAAGAAATATCTGTTTTACTGAAAAATTATTACACCAAGATTTTCGATATCACAGACTACAAGTGTGGTCAAAACATTTACTAAATTTTGTAATCGGTACACGGTCATCTTATGCATGTTATACGTTCAGGTATTTCACATCAAATTTTATATGGTAATATCCATAAAAAAGCACAAAGATGTTGTTATTCACCTCAAAATCTAATTAAACCTTTAGCCATAAAGATGAAATATTTTTGGATTCACTCAGAGGATTTAACAAATTTGTTATAAAACCAGTTGTTTGCTAATACGGGTTATATTCGTCCTCATATATTTTATGATGGTATGATACTAAACCCCTAACGGGCGGAAGTGGTAGATTTGCATAAGATGTAGACTGCTTACACGTTTGACCCCGCCACATTATTTAAGTAGGTGCCTGTCCCAAGTCAGGAGCCTGTAATTCAGTAGTTGTCGTTTGTTTATGTGTTACATATTCGTCTTTCGTTCATTGTTTTATATAAATAAGGCCGTTAGTTTTCTCGTTTGAATTGTTTTACATTGTCTTATCGGGGCCTTTTATAGCTGACTATGCAGTATTGGCTTTGCTCATTGTTGAAGGCCGTACGGTGACCTATAGTTGTTAATGTCTGTGTCATTTTGGTCTCTTATGGACAGTTGTCTCATTGGCAATCATACCACATCTTCTTTTTTATATTAATCTTGCATACAGTTTAATTGAGGTCTGGACTTGGCATGTACGTAACTGTTATTATTCCTTTGCTAATTTATATATCTTTGTTATGTGTGTTAGTTTTTTGTGTTACCCGATTTGGCATCGCACTCTTACTTCTTTTAAACTGAGTTCAACTGTGCGTATTGCTGTTTGTGTTTGTTCATTCTACATTGGCTAAATGTATAGGTGGAGGGTTGAAATCTCACAAAACATGTTAAACCACGCGGCATTTTTGCGAGTGTCCCAAAACAGGAACATCTTGTTAGGATATCACTGTCAAAGTAGTTATAATAACGAATAGTCATATAAACGAATTGAAGTTAGTTATGGTTCGTACTCATATCCTTGTAGAACCAAATATTGTTCTTCTTCCTTTTGGGTATATAAAAGTGACATCCCAATGCTTTTAGTCAATTCACATTGGAAAATTAGTAGACCACAGTACATGTATGTCTTCGGTTGATCTACTACACACAATTGCTTATGTGTTGCGACTGTATATACTGGAACTTTCAAGCGTGTGTGAAACTGCTTTTTAAAACGTTTTACGTATTAAAAAAGTTGACAACAAGAATACTACGCAATTAATCATTATTTTTAAAACAGTCGATTTGAAAACTACGTTGAAATGTCACTGTATGATTATAGCTGAAAGAAAGAGAGATAGAGAGAGATAATCTAATGGTATCTCTTCAAACATTATATTAAATACATATATGATGGCAAAACCACTTGGTAAACAAAACCTTGAAACCATGTTTTTTTTCGTTAACACTTACAACTGCATCCTGGAAAGTATCCACTCTCTGACGATTTGTTAGCTGGACAGGCAACTGGCCCATCACCTGAAAAATATAATTAAACACAATGTGATATTCGAAGAGTATGTATTTAATGCCAAAATAAGGGGAAAAAAGCACAAACACACCAAATGAGTGGATATAAATTGTCATATTCCTGACTTGGTACAGGCATTTTCCTAGGTAAAAAATGGTGGATTAAATTTGGTTCTATATCTAGCTAAATCTCTCACTTGTATGACAGTCACACAGGTTCCATTGAACAGCAACAAGTTGTACTTTACTGTAATGACATGTTTTATAGAATAATGTTCGTTTGTTCAAACTTAGGTTGCATGGACAAGTTTATCTAATCATTTTAACAATAAAGATAATAGAGCATGACATAAGGCTTCCAAATTAATTTAAGAGTGTCCGATAAATACAAAAAAGAAGATAAAGATTATTTCATTTGCATTGGTTGTATATAAGAAAAATACATGATAAAAGATTTATATTTCAAAAATATTCGATTAATTGTTACATCTGTGTCACATTCCACTTGCAGTAACCACAATATCTTCTTTTTTTTCGTTTGTGAAATTATAGAAAGCGAGTTATTATTGGACTATAACTTGCTAAAACAAGGTGAATACAACCGACGACTGTCACATTTGGAGCAGGACTACCTTACCTTTCTCGTACATACTTGTTCACTCCCAGTAAGTTTCTGTGTAGTACATACGTGGATGGCTACGCCTAGGTTGAGTATGATTTAAACCTTTATCAAATATCGAAGTACTGGTCGCGGAAAGGGAGAGTACAAGTTCATACTGTTAAGTAAGTTACCGTCGAGTTATCTCAGGCAAATTTCTTACCAATTCAGACTGGTCGAGAAAAAATCAATACAGTCGAGTACAGATTAAGGCAATTTCAGACATCTAGTGATCAGAGGACATGTTCAACATCATATATTGAATTCGCAATATTGTCAATGAGGGAATATCAAGGATACAGTGTACTTTCATTCTAATTAATGACATTTTCAATGATTGACGTTATTCGCTATTTAGTCTATGATTGCCTTACCAAAACAATACGAAGAATTTTCAGATGTAACGCCGAGGTAATAAACATAATAGGATCCGCAGTTGGAAATTGTAATGTTCAAAGATGTCTCACAAATATCAGTGGCTGTCTGTTGACAGGCTTCAACGGAATTTGTTTTCCACGATACAGGTAAACTTCCTTGAAATATAAATTTAAAAGTATGTAGAAGGTTCAATTCAACAACTCAGTTTAAGTTTACAAATGACAACTACAGATAAAATAATGAGTAAAACATACGAAACTGAAAAAATTATCTACTTAAAATGTAGGACTCAAATTGACGTCCGGTGCTGAAAAGACTTTCGTTTCTGGAATCGTAAAGTAAATTTCAAATCAACGTCAAGTGGTATGCCCATCTGATCGACTTTCCTTTAGTTGTGTTTTCAAATCGACGTCCATTGTTTGACCATACTCTAATCGACAACTGTTCTGTGGCCTTTTCGAAATGAATCAAAAAACTTAAAAAACTTATTGACAAATTTAAGTCCAAATTATAATACCTTTTTAACAATTGGCAGTACTTTTGTATTTTTTTCTATTGTTTGGGTCTGTATACTACCCTGTCGATATCTATTGAGTATCTTAGTGTTTTGTTATTGTCTTATTGTCGTACAATGTATACACACAAATACTTTATTTATATGTAAATGAAAGTTAAACGACGAGTATCGTAGATCGAAAATATGAACATCGTAACGAAATATTAACATTACTTGTAATGGAAATATGATACTACACTAGTATTTCCAATTCCCGTTCTGTGCTAATTCTACAAAATTTTTGCATTAGATTTATATTATAAAATGTATGTTTTGTCTTATAAAACATATTCCATCTCCATATACACAGTTTATAGATATTTAATTCTTCAAAAACCATGCGCTTGAAATTCTTAAGCTGAAACAAAGGACATTTTTTTCAATAGACAAACCTCAGAGAAAACCGAGAAACGAGCAACACCAACACCGCAAATAAAACAAATGGTACGAAATTCCTACTACAACAGTTGCATCTGGCATTTTGTTCATGCAATTAGTTCATTTGTTGATTTTTATTGTGTAAGGTCATTTAAACACTATTTGCTATATATTATAGGTCAGTGTTCATTTAGTCATTGAAATCAGAGTGACAATCAACAATACATCTAACAATCCTAGTCAAGAACGCGCCATGTGCAGTGTTTGAATTCCAAACTCAGTGTTGACAGGCTAATAATATAGAACCGGGCTCTATTCGTACGAATCATGATCCTATGAGATATTTGTCATTGGAAGTCAAGCAAGCAACAATAAAAGCAATTCAAATTATCGTCTCTTTTTTTATTTGATAAAACAAATGAATAAGATAATGAACAGATATATCGTGTTGTGGAGGGGTAATTGCGAAAAAAAACAGTCGAGGGACTGTAAAATTCCACAAGCCACTAGGCGAGGCAAATTTGGTCTCAAGACTGGTATTTTTCGCAAATACCCCTCCAAAACAAGATATATCTGTTTAATTACACCGATTAAATTTTGATTGAACCTGTCTGTACAGAAGAGGAAAATCGTAGTCATTGACCGCGGGATTTATACCTGTACTTATAAACGCGTTAGTGTCTTATTTTTGTAGCGTCATGGTATCTATGTGTAAAATCATGGTTATTCCATCATTAAATCGTTCATTTTCTACTTTATATCTGACATTTTTGTTGTAAAAATTTTCGGTTTAACTCAATCAATAGTGCTTAACCATGTTGTCTTTTAATGAACATGATAAAGTTAGAAAGGTTCCGAATAATTTTTGCGGGAAGACGCTCGCGAGGGTAAAAAAGGAATATCCAAGATGGCAAATACCATGGTATTTGAGGCTAATTCACCGGCATTGGTGAAAAACAGTCAAATTCGTTTGAAATGAGGGAAAAAAAAAATTATTATATGCGAAAAATACACTGGCTATCAACCAATCAAAATTTAGCATTCTTATATAAGGTGTAATTAATATGCATATAACATGTATAAACGTGTCTGTTTTAATGATTCTCGATAAACAATGTTTAATGTGTTGTTATTAGTTTTATTATTCAAGTTCGTTTTATAAGGAATGTAATGCAAATTAATTTTGTTTTTCAATTTTTTGGATGTAGATAATTTTCAAGGGAGAAATAGTGTATGCTATACAAAAGGGACGCAGGCAATGAGACTGGCGTTAAGAAAGATTAATGGTTTAAGGGTCTACGGACTATGGTGTAGTGGTTTTCACGCTACGTTGTGTAGAAAATGTTATCGCACTGAAAAGTTTACTTTAATGTTGATGTCTCCCTTCGAACATGATACCACTTATACAGTCAAGTCTTCCTCATATCTTGACATATATCTTGACTTTAATGATGAGAGTCGGCTAAGAATATGCATATGAAAAAAAGTAGAATCACAAAAATACTGAAGTCCTAGAGAAATTCAGAAAGGAAAGGCCCTAATCAAATGGCAAAATCAAAAGTTCAAGCACATCAAACGAATGGATAACAACTGCCATATTCCTGACTTATATATTTTAGTTGATACGATATTCTTATATTTTGGTGTCATGCGCTCACTTTTAAACGGTTTCTGCATTGAATGAAAAAGTAAACCAAGATATTCAAAGGGAGAAGTTAAGGTCATCCCGTCAATTTTAATGTTAATGGGAGAAATAAAAGTACCGTTATAGAGTATATGTTTCACAGAAGTTCATATATATTCCATTGATTGTAACTTTTTTCTTGGAATGCGACATATAGAAATGGACTAAGTCTAGATTTTTCAAGAATTTGTTTTACATACAATTTCGAATTGTTATCATTTTTAGGCGATGATGTATCATGTTTAGTTCAAAGGGCAAGACCGGCAAACTATCACTTTTTCCTAAAAATGTTA
This sequence comes from Mytilus edulis, assembly GCA_019925275.1. Taxonomy (NCBI): domain Eukaryota; kingdom Metazoa; phylum Mollusca; class Bivalvia; order Mytilida; family Mytilidae; genus Mytilus; species Mytilus edulis. The sequence continues at coordinate 46,959,424 of CM034360.1, read as the reverse complement.
AGACTTGAAATACAAGTCATAGTAATAAACATAATAACACATCTTGAATTTGTTTTAAAAAGATGGCAAACAATCTAATTGAGAACACCATTCTATAAAAAAAAATCAAGTAGTAGATTCAAATGTTTATCTCTCATAATTACCTAACATTTGAAAATAACACATTAACCATAATAACACTTATTTATATCGTACAATAGTTATGATAACTGAAATTGTTTTAAAGATATGTTTCTACGTTATCAACAAGGTCATTAGAGGCAAAACAATATTATAACATACCATTCAGCCAGATAGGGTAAAATGTCCCACAATAAGATACTCCGGGTGGATAAGAAGGTATTTTATCACCGTTGTCACTCATTATTCTGTACCAACCTCCATCTATTTTGTCATCACTTATGGGGATGTCAATGTCTAGGTCAGTATGGTATCCTGTTGATCGTTTTTCTCCATTTTGTATTTCCACATAATTGAAACATTCACTTTCTATAACATAAAAGATAGTTGTAGTATTTTTGAATGTTGTGATCTTACGTCAAGTAGACCTGAAATGTTCGGTTTATTTTGTTTACCAAACAATATGCTTAGACTTCCAACGGGCTTGTATCGTAAGAAAACAAATTTCCAACTCTATATTTGAGACAATGTCTGAAGAAGTCTAGTTCTCTGGTTCTATCTATTTGTTTTAGGTTTCATTATTAACTAGCTATATATAGGGTAAATAAAGCCCTGGTCACAACGAACCCACGACACATCTATGCAGCCCCACGACATGATTTTTTGTCAAATCGCAGGTCATCTTTGATCGTCGTACGACAGAGGCACGATATTTTGAGCATCGTGGCACTGTCGTGTGTCGTAGGACGAAAATTGGACATGCACCTGTTTTGCTCTACGATTTTTTTGTCGTGTCACTGTCTTGTGGCTATCTTGAGAATGTCTTACCACAGTTGTGGGACTGTCGTGCGATAAACACATTGTCGTGGGTGCCAACATAAACCATTTTAATAAAAAATCGTACGACTGTCGCACAACGGTCGGAAGACAATCTCATGACTGTCGCAAGACACTCGTGATACATTCTCACGAACACCAAATATCTTACGATGCTCGCACAACATTGATTGTCTGTCGTACGACAGTGGTACATGCGTCGTGCAACATATTTTTGTTTCATTTAGAAGAATTTAATTCTGCGGGAATGAACGTTTGGAAAAAAACATACCGTCTGCCGTTTAAAGAGGATGGTTATTCCACCAGTACGATTAAGCTTGGCCCTATTACAGTATATTAGTCACCTTACCGGAATCCAACAAGAGCAAAATATGGTCCTAGCCTGTTAGCGTTGATTCGAGCACATGGTCAGCATAGGAACCAGCGAAACGCCCGACATTGGTGGGTTAAGCCATGGATCGAACTGCGCCTGATGGTTGGGCAGTATAGTACACTGATGCAAGAGTTGAAGCGGGAATTTGCCGGTGATTTCGTTGGACTGATGCGGATGGAGCCTGTCATGTTTCAAGAACTTTTGCTGAGAGTCGCTCCTCACATCACTAACCCAATACATCGGGTCTTCTACATACTTGTAGTTTGGAATCAAACGCGCGAGTGAACCACGACTGTTTTGCGACAGTCGTACGATAGTGACACGACAATAACACACGCATCCCATGACATGAAAACCTAAAAACATAGCCCAAAACAACTCATGATTGTCGTACGACTGTCTCACGACCAACTTGCGACAAACCCACGACAGTACAATAACATTTTTTTATGTTGTTTTCCCATCGTGGAATCATCGTGGACATGTCGTAGCTGATGTGACCACTCGAAATATTATTTCGACATTTTGCACAACAGTGCCACGACAACTATTTAAAAAATCTTCCACGACAAAATATCGTACGATCTGTTGTGACCAGGGCTTAATGCACCGACTTTTGCCAATTAAGGTGGTACTTTACACCTTGACTTAAACTAATTTGGATCGTTTAATTTTCATTAAATATTCACAAAATATTTAAATTTATCCTTTGATAAAATATTTAAAAAAATCAATTAAATTAAACCACAAACTTCATCGGAAAAATTTCACTGGGTATATAGCAGTTTGACAAACACTAATTTTTATTAATGAGAATTGTCATATTATTATAATTTGAATGTTCTCCCTGCCCTTTTCCCCTGTTGTTTTCTGATTTATTAGTCATTCAAAGAATATCCAAAGTAAGAAAAAAGGCTTCCGGTTTAAAAACAAATGATAGATCATATAAAAAACTTATACTTTACTAATCTGTTCTTTATATAAATAAAAAATGTAATAAGAATTAGCATTTTAAAATTTTGTCCCATGTGGTAATTTTAATTGGAATAGTTAATCAATGTTTTGAATTACAGATAACTGTTTTAGGATCCTCAATGTAAGAAAAAGTTGTGGCGGAGTTAAACATGATAGCGGGATCTCAACCCTCCCCTAACCTGGGACAGTGATATATAAAGGCAACAGTAGTTTAACACTGTTCGAAAATCATGAATCGATTGAGAAATACAACAAATCCGGGTTACAAACTAAAACTAAGGGAAACGCATCAAATATAAGAGGAGAACTACGACACAACAGAAACACAACATTAAAATGTAGCACAATGAAACGAACTATAATACAACAATGGCCATTTTCCTGAATTGGTACAGGAATTTTTAAGAAAAAAAGTGGGTTGAACCTGGTTTTGTGGCATGCCAAACCTCCCGCTTTTATGGCAATGTGAAACAGTACATCATATTAACAAGACAAAATAAGAACGAACTATAAAAATCAGTTGAAATATGCTTAACTCATCAGATGGACAAACATACAAGTAGACGTGGCTGGGTACTTGTACATCCTAACAACAAAAAGACACTAGATACAGATCTGAGAGTTCTTGCGGTTAACTGACAGCTAGTTCAAAGCCACTAACTTTTTTCTATGTGTGGGGCTATTAAAATACAGGTTCCAAAGACACTATCATTTTGCTTTTCTCATTGCCCAAAAATAGACTTATTGTATCATATACGTATGAATTGTAAGGTACACGGACTAATGTAGTATTTACATTTTGGATTTGTTTGTACAATGTTGTTCATGTATAAATGTCTGTAGATGAAGTTAATGGGACGTGTATTATGCATTCTTCTTATTTTTTATATCAAAATTTATACAAACGATGCACAAACAATGCACACACAAGGCTTGAACGATACATTAACGGAAACAAAACAATTCTGGATGTGAATGGAAAAACAAACCATGTACGGACGACTGCATTTACCAATGACCGTACTTCTTACGATATCATAAATTAATCGTACATCATTTCGTTAGGTAAAATGTGTAATTGTATTATGTATCATTATTATGCTTAGCCGATATCTATACTTAAATTTTGACACTTTTCATTCAATTTAACCGTTTGTCCATAATAAAGGTGGAGAGTTTTATCTTCAAATTCTTCAATATTTTTCAGTTTTAGAGATTGAAGAGTACAAATAGTTTAAAATGAATTCAAAATACAAACATAATCAGTAATAGTTCTCTGTATGTAAACATATGCAAGAGAAGATAATTCAGTCGAAATTTTCACTCTGTTATGCGTGATTGCCCCATGCAAGTGTTTGTAATTTGTATAATGTATGACACATGCCGCTTTGTCATACTATCCGGGCATTAAAATAGACTTCTATAGTATGTTTTAAAAACCGTTTGGGTTTAGGTTTCAAACTTTCACTAGAAGAGAATATCGAGTTATAAAACAGTTTGGTTTGATTTCAAATAAAATGGCTAGTAATATAATGAAACTTTACTTTTTTTTAATAAAAACAAGAAAAATTACTACGCTTATACAATTTTAAGTTTCATGGCCATTTCCATCTTATCCACATTGAAAGACTAAACATTTTTTTCTATCAATTGTTTAGACTAATCAACTAATCAACTGCAGCAAATTAACCATTTTTCATAAAAACGTAAAGTCTTATTCATAGTTTTTTTTCTTTCTTGTAGTTAATTCAGCGCAATTTAGACATGCCATTTGTAGTCTTTCTAGTACTATATAATACCTTTAAGGAGAAAACAAAAGGTTTTTCCTTTGTACGTGTACATTACAATGACAGTACACATGGTACAAGTACATTGATTTGAACACAACTAAATTTACCGGATATTGGGTATTGAATAAGTCTGATAATATTTTGTGTACCAATTAACTAAATAGAGTTCATTACAAAGTTTATATCCAGTTTTTCAGTAACAGGTTCATTCTATTTTTTTCTCAATTTGAATATGTGTCAAGTGATTGTGGTAAACCTTGACTTCTGTAAAAAATTGCTTTCACTGGGCAATATAGTTATATAATTCGCTCATAAATAGAAACATATAAATTAATTATATCTTGATTTGTTTGCAAAAATAAGACAAAATAATGATAAATGTATATTCAGTAATAAATTACAAAGGAAGAAAATATATTTTCAGTTATATTTACCTGTTGATTGGAAAATTTTGATACTCATAAGGCTCGTCGTTCCAGTTGTATAGATCAGACGATTACTAGCTGATGCATTGTTCTTAAAAAGTTGAAATAATTCTCCCTTGTTCCAAGTAGAAAAGTAAACGTTACTCTGAGTGGTTGCTATTCCGAATGGATTACCATCAGATATGCCATCTATTATTATTTTAGAATCAGATCCATCGAAAAATGCTGATCTTACTATGCGATTACCATTTTCTGTCCAATATATTCGATCTTCATAAAAGTCTGAAATAAAGTTTTAAAAATGACAGAATATGTCAATGTATATTTGTTCCGCATTACTGCGTTTTGTAAAGTTCCCCTTGAAACTTTGTTTTAAACATTGTCATAATAGCTGTTCCTGTTGGAACTAATACTATATACCATTTATTCCGCAAGGAACAATAATTATTTTTTTATATATGTGTTCCAATGGAAATAATATAACAATAACTAATAAAAGTAAACAAAGTTGTTTGCAACAATTAGTAAATTTATTAATTTAAAAAAAACAGATGACGTTTTACATGTTTTAATATTCCTTCAATTGATTCATTCACATTTATAAATTGTATTATTAGTATTTTATTGTCACTTCAATAACAAATCATTATAATTACTATGTATCAATTTAAGCGGTTGAAATGTCAGTATGGCATACATTTCAGGCGAAAGACGGTCACATTCATTTGAAATGTATTTTGAAAGCAGACTATAGAACTATTTCAGGTTTGGGGAACGAGTAGATTATCACAAAGTTCATTTCTTGACGACCTTGTCATTTCCCGATTGTACACATCGATTTTAAAATTAGTTTCTGCATAACACATGCAATGGCAGTACCTTTCCAATTACTATTTATGTGTTGCGTCTAAATTTAAGTTGTAACACTTTATAGCGACTGAAAAGGGTAGAAAAATTCATCAGATGAGAAAATGCTGAAGACACCTGGAAACAGCACCAGATCATTATGTATTGCATCTAATAAAAAGAAACAAACTGAGATTTGGATAGTTCCACTTCAAGGTAAAAATATTTATCTCTTTTGAAATAAAATTAAAAAATATTGTAACACTGTAGTTAATTAAGAAAGATATTATTACGTGTATTTCTGTATTGGCCTTGTTATTGGTCCTCGGCCAGCTGTATTGGCCTTCGGTTTCGCCTCAGGTCAATACAGCAAGCCTCGCACCAATAACAAGGCCAATACAGAAATACTTACGTAATGATATCATAATATATTTATGTACCCAATGCCAAATTTTTAGTTGTACCAATATTGTCTACGATCGTCTGTATTTCACTTCCATCCACTCTGATTTTGCCTATTGCATCATAACCGTTGAATGTATAATATATCCACCTGTTTTAAAAATAAATGCCAATTTACATATGTATTGTTTAAAGTTAAACCTTATAACCTGAATTTTTGCGGTATTATCTTGTGAAATTCCAAACCTATTAATATTTGTAACACTTTACATACTGTTTAAAAGGTGTCACCAATTAAATATGCTAGTATCTTTTTCTGCTTCAAAATTAAAATAAACTTAGCAAAAACATGACAATGCGTTACATTGGATGCATGCACTTTATAACGTGTTGTTTTCACTTTTTAAAACCGGTCGACAACACCAGTCTCTCCCCTAGGGTATTTTCAGCTTAGTAAACAATACATCCGAACTGACATGATTTATAACAAACCATTCTCAAATTGTCTGTTTATAAATATCTAAATTATAAAGAAACTAAGTTTTCAACTCACTCAAGTCCGTTAGATTTGGCTATGTTTGTGTACTTTATGTTCATATAGCTTTCTTACTGTATCGGTACTTATAATCCTTTGCTTTTATATATTCGGCTATGATCGTTCTTTGTGAAAATCTCAAAAGTGCTTAGAACGCATGGAATTTATAGCGATTTGTTTAAATTCTTAATAGAAATTTTGTTGATATAGTTTTTATAGTGTAAACACAAAAGACGGAAATAGTCAGTCGATGTAACATTTCTCTGCAACTGTATATTAAGTACAACTTTCGTCTGAAAAATCAATATCGAGCAGTATATCTTTATACGAACAAAGGTAGAGAATAAGTCATAGTCATGTTATAGGAATGATATACACATGATTGTATAACGCACAAATAGAAGATATAAATGTACGGGTAAATTTAATTATGAGAAATTTAGCGATCTTCAAATCTCAGAGATTGTGAAGGAGAAAAATCAATAAATTTAAAATCAATTAAAACAGACGCATGAATTCAAAACGAAACATACACTTGATATAACTAAACAATTCCAGTTAGTATGCACAAACCAACGGAACCAATGATCAACAAATATCATAGTATTGACTTGATGCAGGCATCTTTTGAAGGTGCGTAAACTTGATGTATTATAGCACATGTTTAGAAAGACTAATGATCGTTAACTGTAAGAATATGTCACTTGTGGGTTTAGTAATTCCAAGTAATAATTCAAAATATAACATTGTCTGCTGGAACACTGATATTTTTATCTTAGACAGAATCTCTAACCTGTAGTTTGCTTAAAAAAGATAATTACCAGTGTGATCATTAGATGAAGTACATTTTAAATGTGCGTCTCAATAAGTGATAAATACGCTTTTATCCCTGCAGATAAAGTGTCCAGTTCTAGTAAGTCTTGGATGCGATTATGTATTTACCTGCACCCTCGTTTTCCTTCATTTGATTTGTCTGGGAAATCAATATTTCAGACCGTTGACGGATAACTCTCTTGTATATTGTTTATCTCTAATCTGAAGAGGACTTCGGCACTGCAACTGATCTTGTACGTAGATTATAAATGTCAGTAAACCAAACGTTCGAAAGAAACAAATTAATGAAATAGTAAAGATTGATCAATATGTAAATGATATAAAGCAGATAATTGAACGCGGCTGTTGTAAGCAGTACATGCACACATTTAAGCAAAACTCTAAAAACCAATTTATCCTTTTCAGTTGTATATGTATATCTATTGTTTATCATTTCTATTTTCAGGTATATCAAGGTTTACTTTATATGCATATTATATATTGTCACAAATGCATTATAAAAAACTGTGAAACTTGTTTAATGTTATATTATACTGTTACCCATTCGCGATATCCAGTTCTATATCTTCTGGTCTATTTGTAGAAACAAGGAGTACAGTGTTTGATCCATCTAGATTTGATCTTGATATTGTATGCAAATTCCGATCTGCCCAATATAAAACGTCGTTATCTGTATCTACTGCAACTCCTGCAGGAGTTTGACTGTGAATGATTACTTCTGCAGTGGTACTTTTATTAGAAGGGTATCTTATTCTACACAAAAAAATGATAATGCAATTATTAATATTGATGTAATCAATTGTTACTGTATCGAAAGGAATTCATACATTTGTATACACCATCATCATTATAGACAGAACAATATGTGTTACAAAAACGAAAATCAGGAGAATAGCTGCAAGGCCCAGAATCTCTCCGAGGTTTAGTCATATCATTTTAGTAAAACGGTTCAGCACTAAAAAAAGCCTTACGTCTTATGTAGACGAAACGCGCGTCTTGCGTACTATATTATAATCCTGGTACCTTTGATAACTATTTACGCATTCAAAGAAAAGTTTTTGACATGTTTTTTTAAATTATTTTTCTATTCTCAATTGAACTCTCGACGTCCTTTAAAAAAATATTTTACTGTATGTCTCTGTATAGCTCTCTCTGTCTCTGTCTCTCTTCTCAGTTAAATTTTTAATAATAACATACCTGGATATAGTTCCTGCAGAATAATCAGACCAAAATATTAACCCTTTTCTGTAATGGAAGTCTAAATAAAAGGCATATGCATTTCCTTCTGCAACAATAGTCTCTTTCAAGGTAGATGTGTCAATTATACTAATAGTGTGTGAATCCGATATAAGCAATAACGTGTTATCTATATATATATAAAAAAAAGAGAATACTTAAAACATTTTCCTGTAGTTGATCAAAAATACACAAAGCTGCAGTACAACTATCATAATTGTAATCAATTAAATTATAATTATAAATAGTTGTTAATCACAAACAAACAAGATGAACACTTTTTATCATATCCATTTAACATTTGTTATTACAATCTATTGATACTTACCATTATCTGCTAATCCTTTTGAAAAGAAACAAATGTACATCAAAATTAGAAAAGAATACACATAAATGGACAACATTTTGTTAAACAAAAATTATATTATATGAAACTTGAGTTGACTGTTTTGACATTACATATACTTATAGATATATCGATATCAATATAATAGTCTGTTATGTTCTTAAACAAACCAATAACATATTTCGAATGTTCTTTGTCTAATTATTCCTATTGACACACAGAAGTATATATTTTGCTATAATTGTTAAATAAAACAAAATGAACAAAACAAGAAAGTTTAGCAAGTCTAGATATATCAGTTTAAGTTTTGAATTTAATTTATACCAAGAAACAATCTACATATAATTTGTGTGCAATACTTTTGATCGTGATCTTAAACATGTTATAAGAATATCTTTGAAAATGATAAAACACGACAACGGGTTCTTCAGTTAAATATTTTCTTTTCTTTATTTTTTTTTACATAAATGAGGCTATAAGTTTTCTCGTTTGAATCGTTTTACATTGTCCTTTCGGGGGCCTTTCATATCTGACTATGTGGCATGGGCTTTGTGAAGGCCGGATGGTGACCTAAAGTTGTATATTTCTGTGTCATTTTGGTCATTTGTTGAGTGTTGTCTCATTGGAAATTATACGACATCTTCTTTTTTATATGTATCAATTGTCGCATATTCATTTTGTGACTGAAATATAATTCCCGATACAGCTATTCTTTTAATTATATTTGAAATACAGTATATGATTCATTAAGAAATAGTGACGATAGGTATCGAACTATTTTATGATAAGTAAAATATCTGATTCTATGCATTGTAAATTTTTAAGTAATATACGCGACTTTTTCTGTTTCAGACTTAAAAAGAAAAATATCACATTTTAAAGAAAAACAAAATTAGATTTTGAATCAGTTAGGTCTTACATTCATGGTTTTATATTATTTCATCATTGGCGTATGTATCTTTTCAATGATGTGCGAAGCACGATCGATTGTTTAAGGTGGTACCTTACACTACAGGGAGATAACTCTTTAAAATCAGCTTAAGGTTTTAATAACGTTGTGTAGTTAATGAAATATTAATGAAATATTAAGCTTCTCAATGATCAAAATAAGTGTTTGTCAAACTGCTATATAACCAGTGTATCTTTTCTGATGAATTGGTTGGTTCAAATTATTTTGAAATCTTTATATTTTTGTCAAAGGGTCTAAGTAAATACCTTGTCAAAATTTTATGAAAACTAAACGAGCCAAAATAATTTAAGTGAAGGTGTTGGATACCGACTTAAACAATGTTTAAAAATAAATCTTGATTGTAAAGGCCTGAAAGGATTTGTCTATATGTAGCAATAATAAATAAGAATTTTGCCAAAGTTCATTTTGTTACAAATGATTTTACATAATTCAAATCTTATTTTAAGTTATCACAAAATACCTTATATCTTTATTATTGTTCTCGGATAACTTTTTGTCTGCATGCTTTATTATTCGTACTGCTTTCTTAATTTTGTTAAATGTTTATAGTCATGTCTTAAGTCTTGTGCTTAGTTTTGTGCTGTCATGTCTTTTGTGTTTGAGTTATGTTTCGTAACACTTTCTGTAAAAAATGGGATATGTTATTTCCCTAATGGTATTCTTTAAAAACATTGATGCCGTAAATTACTTCAGGTCTTTTTTCGTTTCATAATCTGGGAGAGCATTTTTGCCATTTAGCTCTTTAGATCATACTCTTAAAGATTTATCATATGTAAATATAGATTCAATCACTGCAATAAGTACGTAACAATATTTCTCCACTCGGTGTCGTAATCTTTTTAAAATTTTAAAGCGAAAGACTCGCGAGTTGTTTAAAAAAATGAAAATGTAACTGTTGAGATTCAAGAACTGTCGTAATATATAATGATTTTTATCTTTCTTTTTTTAAATACTTTCAGAAAGTTTTCTTCGTTTAATATGACGTCATCAGACATGGTCGCCTTTAAATAGGGGTAATAATTGGATATTTAGATGAAATCAAGAAAATGTAATGTCATAATTAAATTTCGACCAATCATTTCCTGAAAACAGATATATCAACAGTGGTGAAAAATATTTTTCTCACACCACTAAGGAAGATAGCACAAATATCAGATAATGTGTTTTGTCTCATAATTCTGACAAATAAAAAAATCTGATTGCAGCAACAGTTTTTCCCTATAACTGATTTGTATTAATTGACATATACCTAGTGCTGTTCAATTATAACTGTTGTTATTTCAATATGTTCAGTTAGGAAAATTTAAATCATTTAACTGTCATTGGTTTTCTTTTAAAATATATTATCATTATTACTATTTAGAAATAGAAATGACATATAAATCGACCACTTTTAATTTTGACATGTATAATATTACGGAAGCGTCTTGCTCTAAATGTCTTCTATGGAGAATACATTCGTATTTAAAAACAAACGTGTGCTTTGTACGTGATAACCTACCTTATTTATAAGTATGTATTGTTATAAAAACTATTGCAATGTAACCGGTCAAGGAGAAATAAAACTTTACACAACGGATTAACACTGACTATTTGACAAGTACTGATTTCTATCAATTCATATTTTAGTATAATGTCTATAGTAAAGAAAAGAATATAATTTACTTTGAATAGATGACTGTTTGCTAAGGCATATGTATATCACAAACATGCGTTTTGAAGAATCCTTTAAATAGTGTTGTTTTTCTTCTGCGATTATTTTTTTTTAATTTGTATTCTCCTTTCTCCTGGTTGTGTGATCGTGAGTTTCGCTTCTGGTATGGTCTCGAATTATTTTTACTCCCATCAAATTGAAATAGCCATACACAGTTATATACAGGTTAAAAGATAGAAAATATAGAAGTAACTATGCAAATGGCATACACGTAAGTGGTTTGCCTAGCTATAAAACCAGGTTTAATTCACCGTTTTGCCTACTTAAGAAAACGCCTGTCCAATTCAGGAATACGACATATATGATTCAATGCGTTTGAGGCGGTTGTTTGAATTAATGTTCAACAGTAACCAAGAATAAATTATAAAATTTAGAACATTTAGCATTCTTGTTGCTATTATAAAATTACTGTTAAACTACTATTAAATCTTAGATAATGTTTTGTAAATGGAACAACTGCTTCAATAAGGACTGTTTTGTCTAAATGTGGAATGTGGATAAACTGTGTTTACAAATATTGATTCATTATTCCTTGTTAATTATAATTTCTACTAAATTTCTATCCAGGTTATCAACATGTTTCATAGCAGACCTCTGTTTTTAATATAAAAGACTGACACAAACCTCAAACACAATATGGGATAGTATGTGTGCCTCAAAGCTTTCTAACGAATTGAGCGCTGACCAGCCGTTGTTGTATTTTTAAAGTTTGATTATGTAAAACATATAAACATGCAAATAACAAATACCGACTTCCCAAAAATAAATTCAAAAAGATAATTACTTTATCAAATTGCAAAATTTTAAACACAAACACATCAAACGAATGGAAAAAAAAGTAATATTCCTGGCCTATTAAAGGCTTCTCTTAATGTAGAAACTTGTAAATACTCTCACGTAATTAATCGTTATTTCTAAACATAAATTATCCTCAAAATACCGTTGGTAAAACGAAGTTGTTCAATATATGAAGGTATGTGTTAGTGAATACATACCATAAGCTACATGTAATCAGTATAATGAATTATCATTATTATAACTTATATCAAAGAGGTTGTATTGCAGCTCATTTGATTATAGAAAGTCAATACGATGCATTAGTTTATTTCATTTTTGTTATCTTTTGATTATTTTGTTTTAAAATATTATTTCAAACGAATTTCAAGCTTAACATTTCGATTTGTACCATTATATTATTTATTTATGTTTTTTTTCTGTATTGGGTATTCTTGCATTTATTTTAACTTTACATGCTTTATTCCCGTCATGTAATGTTGTCTCTTCAGTGGTAAATTTAACATTGCATTAAAGCGGGAGGTTGGGATAGCTTCAAACTCAGGTTCAACCAATCATTATTTCTAATAAATGTCCGGTTCCAAATCAGGAATAAGGCAGTTGCTATCGAAAAGTTCGTTTCTAAGTACAACAAAAATGTATATTGCATTGTCGTTTTTATTTCTTTGGCACTACAGTGTTCTGCTGTCTTGTTGTTTTCCTGTAATAGATGATATATTTCCCTCAGTTTTCCTGATTTTTGACTTTTGAACAGCAATGTACTACTGAAGCCTTTATATGGATTGGCTTTACTTGGATTTCTTTTCTTTCAAAATATCCGAAATTAATAACTAACAGACTAACAAAAAGAGAACAGAGGTTAGTTGTAATATTAGGTTAATATTTTTATCTCCCCTGTAGATAATAAACGTCAATTGATATTGAACAATACAATACACAAGCCATGTAATTGCAGAACAAAGGGACAACGAAGTCACAAAAAAAATATAGAAACACATATAAAGGAATTTTGAAATTTGTCTTTTTGACATACTCTTAAAAAAACAAAGTGAAAACGTCCATTATTTTAATAATCCCATTAATCATACTATAGCAGATGATCAGCAGATGTTAATGATAACATACATTTATAAACAGTTTGGCTACAAAGTTTGATTAAAATGTTATCTTATTTATATTCGTAAAAATAAAAGAGGGACTAAAGATACCAGAGGGACATTCAAACTCATAAATCGAAGATAAACTGACAATACCATGGATAAAACTGAAAAAGACAAACAGACAAACAATAGGACACATGACACAACATAAAAAAACTGAAGAATAAGCAACACAAACCCCACCAAAAAATAGGGGTGATCTCACGTGCTCCGGAAGGGTAAGCAGATCCTGCTCAATAGATGGCTTCACATGTGGCACCCGTCGTTGTTGCTTTCAAAGTAGAGTATTTTGGACGGCATTTGACATATTTCTATAAAACTGCGCTTTGTTTTTGTGTGGCACTATTAATCCTTAAAAATGGCGCCAAGGGACAGATACTTCAATGCACTTAGATTTTTTTATTTATGTTAACATAAAAAGTATCTTCTTGGGTTATATACCTCAATATATATTTTTATGGCGAACGCAGAGCTAAGTTCAAATAGATAGAAGGTCAAATTCTATTAGGATTGATATAAAATATGCATGTGTGGTTAATTAAGATTACATACTTCCCCTTTTTGAATATAATCTGCGGCTTGTTTTTTTTTTGTTATACTTTTACAGACTAAATCTCCTTTTTAAAATTCATTTCACAAATAACGTTATGGGCAAACATGTTTTATTTTCAAACGATTGTACGTTACATAAAATAGTCAATCAACAAAGGTAACTACCCAATAGACTACCGATGTGTATTTTTTTTCAAGTTCAACAGGGGTTAGAATGTATCGATTGATTGTTTTATATAATTTTCTATGAATAAAACCTTCTTATCTCTATTTGAAAGTAATCGCATGACATACAACAATACACTTTGATCTACGGAGAATGAACGACACGTTTCATGTTTTAAACGGGATTATCTCTCGTTAAACATAAACACGTAAAAGAAACGAGATAGAAATCAAGAAAATATAGCACCAATGGTTTGTCATACTTTTGTTTGATTCTATTTGGGTACGAAAAACCGTTAAAAGGTTTCTATTAAGGTAGATAGGGTGTCTTCCTCAATTATGGATTTGGAAATACCAGAAAACAAGGTCTAGGTCTTTTATAAAATGAGCAACATTTTAGAGCAGTATATAACTCATGTGTAAGAACTTTCACTTCAATATAGAAAATGATATGTTTTATCATATTTATGGTTGTATTTTACAAAAAACAGAACACTTTTTTCCAACTTTGCCACATAAGGGGTGGCAACTCAAATACGAGGGCATATAATTCAGATTAAGGTAATTTTACAAAAATGTGTTAGGAATTTACCTTTTTTATGAAGTAGCAAGAAAACGGGTCCGGTGACCTCATTATTTTCTTTTTCTTACCGGAAGCATACTATTAAAGCTATCTTCTCATAAGTTATCTCAAAATTGTATTGTGTAGTTTACGCCTTATTGCAGAAAATTAGGTTTTCCAGGCATAATCTATGCAAAATCTGTTAATTTTGAAAACCGTGTAGCGTGAAAATAAGCCCCATGACCTATTCTTTTAATTATCTTATTTAAAAAAAGCATGATATAAACTACATTTTGGCAAATTATAATTTAGACACCCCATCTAACTTAAGCGATGGATTTTGTAGAAGTTGTGATTTCACCATTGATTCTCTTCTATTAATCTTTGTTTAATTTAATCTTATAAAAAAAAGCTTCTGCAAAGTTTATCTTTGTTTCAAATAAAGAAATACTTGGCACAAATTAAGTTTTATCCTGTTTAGTACATTTCACATAACATGTCATTGCATGTAAGACAATACACATCAAAGGAATTTTACCAATCATATTTTCCATCCTTTTTTTCATCGTTGTGCAAGTAACCATGTAAGCTATAAAACAAGGTTCAATCCACCATTTTTCTTAAAAATATCTATAACCAAGTTTAGCAAATGAAAGTTGTTACCAAATAGTGCGTTGCATATATGTTGGCGTTTGTTTTTGTTGTAACTCAGTGATTCTGTTGATCCGTTGTTTTTCGTCTAATAATTGTAGTTGATGTGTTTCTCTCGTGTGTTGTTTGTGTAACGGATTTATTTTTGCTTAGTATGTTGGTGACTTTTGAATTGGTATACTCCTATTTCTTTTATTTTTCAAACTAGACAAAACAAAACAACTGTATCAACAAAACTACACAAATTACATTTATTAAATGTATCGCCTGCAATTGTGGTAACATAATATCGTTAAACTCCGTAGCACCAGTAAGTTTAAATGTTATTCATTACATTCATATGGACTCGGTTTTTGTGATTGCTTATCATGGAAAGAGTGCGATAAACCCCTTTATTCATGTTATTTGAACTAGTATATATTTTCATAGCTGCAGTTCACCTCCGAAGAAGGATTTTCTCTCTGTGTTGAAGTTCATTGGTAACCTTTGGCTATTTTCTGCTCTTTGGTCGAGTCGTTGTCTTTTTGACATATTCTCTATATTCCCCATTTCGATTCTCAATTGTAATAATATATAAAAAAAAAATGAAGATGTTAACACAGTATCATATGCTTTAATCATAATATGACCTTAAACAAATATATGAAGCAGTTTTTTTCTAAGCTCAAATATGGTGTGAATCGGTTGTTATTACAGTTTTTTATACAAAGGGTAATGTAATTATAGTTTTCCTAAACACATTGTTTAGATTACTTCATATTACCAAATCAGTATTTTGTTTAATAAACTATATTAGTGTCATCAAAGCTAATATTTACTCAAAAAGTACCTAAGGAGTGACGCCTGTTTAGTTGTGATTTAATAGAATGCCATCGCAGTTATATGAAATTTAACTTCATTTTTTTTTTAAACGAAATGTTTTTTTTCAAATTAAAAACAGGAAGGGTTGGCATATTTGTTTCACTACCATTTCCACTCGATTATTGAAACAAAAGCACAAGTACCTAAACTCTTGCTTATTGAGTTGGTGTTCGTGTTGGATGGAAGATTAATACAATATGATATCGGGGTCATCTACAAAATTACTCTATAATTTATTATTACCTGTATGGCCACTGATACCATGTGTATAATGTGCAAGACATTATCAATCAAGCATTGTTAAACATGTTTAAGAACAATGTATAGTACAGTACAATTACTAGAGTAGAGTTATCAATTAACGTTAATATTTTATCAAAATTACTATCATTGGAGGTGTGTCTTCTAATATAATAAACATATACAATTTTCCGAGAAACATGATATAAAATTTGCTTTTTGAAGAAAAAAAGAAAACTTATTTTCTATATGTCAACATGATAAATATTGATTTCTTAACTGTAATTTGCAATTTTCCAAAATCGTTCTATTTTAACATAATGTGTACATCTGCGACTAATAAAAAAAACTAACACAATTAAAAAGAGAGAAATCAAAATATGCTATAAAACTCGGAATGAATATGGAATAAACACTAACGTAATGAAAATATTTTTTTTAAAATTTGAATAAATAAATATTGGGGAAAACGACAATAACATGAATAACCGAAGGATCAAATAAGGTAATCATATGCTTAGTAAACACAAATTCGATTATTCAGATTTACCATTATGAATTTGATCAGAATTCAATGATGCCTAATCCTCTTTGCATGACAAATTGTCGTTGTTCCAGCAGACACAACCTCCAATAATATTATCTTCGTATGTAACAACCATTATTTGCAATGCCTATTAAACGACCTTGGAATAAACAGCACAACTTGTACAAAAATGTAATCATGCATATTCTTAAACACCATTTTTAAAGGATGAAATTTTACAAAATATAATATTTGTCCTCCTTTCATAATAAAGAAAACGAAAATATATACCGATATTATACTAGATAGCAAAATTTTGTAAAACTCCGTATAAAGAACGATACATAACTGGATTGTCAGGAAGTCTTACTAAACATGTTTCTTCAATGTTGATTTCTATTCTTTCTACAGTGAAATAAGGCCTTCAAAACATTGTGATGATATTCATTCATCCAGTGGTGCCAATCAGATGTGGATTTTTAAAAATTCAAAAGATCTACTGCTTAATCTCAGATCACAAACTGCAATTTCACCATGAAAGCCTTTGATTGTTCTACGCTTTATATTACTATTCCCTTTGCTCATTTAAAAGCTCCGCTTCACCATCACATTACACAAAGCTTTTTCATTTAAAACATAAATTGTGGATATACATTACGTGTTCGTGTTATACAGTATTATTATTTTGTGAAGAGCCACACTGATTCTATCAGAAAATACAGTGAATATGATATTATTAAAGAGCTGGACTTTTTAATCGACAATATATTGGTTGAGTTTGGACATGTTGGAGGACTAATTTTTAAACAGACAGTCTTCGGTAGTGTAGTGGGTAATGATTTATTGTGCACGCCTTTTGATCGACTTTGTTTTATACTTGTATGAAGTAGAAATCATTCAGAACCTTCTAATGACAAAAAGAAAAATCACCTTGCAAAGTTCATTAAGGTGGTACCTAACACTACAGGGAGATAACTCTGTCAAATTAGCTAAACGTTTTAATAACGTTGTGTTGTAAAGGGATTATTAAGCATCTCAATGATCAAAATTAGTGTTTGCCAAACTGCTATATAACCAGTGTAATTTTTCCGATAAATTGGTTGGTTCAAATGTTTTGAAATTGTTATGTCTTTGTCGAAGGGTCAAAGTAAATACTTGGTCAAAATTTTATGAAAATTAAACGAGCCAAACTATTTTAGTTAAGGTGTTGGGTACCACCTTAATTTGTTTTTCAGATATTTTGATGAGTAAAGTGTATTATTTTTGTTATTTTAAATGGCCTTCATGAACATCTTTTTGACTGTTGTGTATATTCCTGTAGTGTTGATAGTTGAGATAATATCTAAATTATGAATCTGTAACAAATGGAAAACACATAGTGTTTGATGTTGGAATGTCAACATCGTGCAAATAAAAATCAACAGAACCCAAACATTATCATAATTATTTGTCAACAACTTGTCATAGATAACAATTTTCGCATTTTCTTAATTGTTATACTTCAGTAAGTAACACGTACGGAGACAAACATCATCAATTATTGTCATTTATGTGACGAAACGAAAATGCCACTCATAAAAATACTGTATCACATACTAATTTAATGTATATATAGCAAGTACTTACACATGTTACATATTATTTCATTTATAATTATCAAGGTTAATTTTGTATATAATAACCAGACCAAATGGTAAATATCAACATCCGAGTATGTAGTTTGAAAATTGAAGCTCAGTCAGTCCAAACAAAAATGTAAGTTATTTTTCTTGTACGTATAACTTCTTAACAAATTATTATAAATATATAGTCCTAGACAAATAATTAATTTGACAAAAACAAATGTTACCTGATGAATTTTATTCTAGAAACAAATTAATGAGTTTACGACATAGAAAAATACATGAAAAAGATTTCCATTTTCAGAGTAATACAAATACATAAGTAGACGAAACGCGAGTCTGGAGTACATATAAAATTTCAATCCTGGTATCTATGATCAGTTTATTTACAACCGCTGGGTCGAAGCCACTGCTGGTGGAGTTTTAATTCCACGGGGGTCTCACTAGCTCAATGGTCAGCACTTCTGTGTTGACGTGATTTATCATTGATTATAAATTAACTGTTAAGAGAACTTATATTTTAAATTACTAAGGCTTTCATACCTCAGGAATAGATTAACTTAGCTGTGTTTGGCAAACTGTTAGGATTTTTTTATCCTTAATACTCTTCAACTTCGTACTTTATTTGGACTTTTTAACATATTTTAATTGAGAGTCACGGATGAGTCTTTTGTAGACGAAACGCGCGTCTGGCGTAAATATATGGTATCTATGATGAGTTTGTTGATTATGTGTTAATTTATTCTATAAACCGCGGTCTCTTATAACAGCCCATAAAGAGTATATCACAAGAAATGTTGATATTTACAACATGTAAAGACATGATAAACTAAATGCAGCGGTTTGTAAATATATGTAAATGTCGGTATCTGAATACATTTACTTAACATTTGCATACCTCTTCAAAACCGGGATTTCGTGTAGTGTTGTATACGAGCTTGCACATATACTCAAAAACAACATGTTTTAACAGCCATATGAATGGTGTTTAGATAACATGCAATCTTAACGGCAATGCTATACTATATTGTACTTTTTTTCTATTTCAGAAAGCTAGTAATAATGAAGGCTATAATTATATTTAGCTGTCTTTTCATGGCAGTATGTGGTAAGAATATTATGTTAATACGTATACCAAACTGTAATAAAAGCAGTTTTTAGAAACATAACACTAAGTAGTTACACGGTTAATTTACAATGTGTCCATATAAAAGTATTATCTATTCTTTACACAATCATTCAGGATTAACACATGTATGAGTTATATGATAAGACATAAGTTCAATTTTTTTGTAAGATTTTACAGAATAACAATTAGAATTATATGGTTTGGAAATGTTACCAAATATTTACTAATGTGAGCAATGTCAATCACTAAAGCCCTGTGACACTTCAGAGAGTTTTAGTGTGTGTGTTAATGACAAAACAAACTTAGTACTCTTACACAAATGTCTGCAGAACTTCTAACTTGTTTTACATTTTTCAAAAAACTAATACCAAATACAATTTCCTGTAAAATTTTAAGGACTGGGTATTCAAAACAGCTGTCAAAGTATTATTAGCTATACAGTCATTTCAATAATTCAAGAGTGTTCATTTTCTAAATGCGACAGTATGAAGGTTCCAAGAAGTAAAAGGTGTTTACGAATCAACGAGGTCCTGTATATAAGCAGATGTAGTTATAGTCGAGTTGTTTCAGATTTACTGAAATATTCATGATTCAGCGGATTTGCTGTTTGGTCGTCGGTAGCTGTCAGATCACATGTTGATAATTTTTTTAAGTATGATAAAATTTAATGCACAGTTTAATGATATACGCATTTCAATTGTTGAATAGACATCGACATGATTTACTTATTTCATTATTAATGCAGCATAAATTATTACTTATATCTATTCGTTTCTCACAAGTGCACACGAGAGGACTGTAGTATTCGTACAATTTGATTAACATGTTGCAAACAATGGCGTATCGAACTGCATGTAAATAGAAACAACTGTCGTTGATCATAATCGTGGACGGGAATGGTAAAAAACACCTTAAATACTAATAAGCAATGAAATAAAAAAGGATTACGTGTTGTCTCCGTCCAGATTTGTTTTATTGTCCAGCAGATTATAGTAGTTGCTACTTTTATTCAATGGTTCGTAGCAAAACCCTTATCATCGAATGTTTATTTTATTTGAGCATGAAAAGAGAGAATAAAACTGGATAATGCAAAACTATTTTTATACAATTGTTGTATCTCAACCTTAACTGTTATTGAAATTGATAGAGTGTCAAAACAAATAAAAGATGAACATTGAAAATCCGTCCATGACAGAAAATCAGTTAGCTCAAGGCAAAAAAAAACCACACACAGGCAAACAGCTTAAATTGCTGAACACCATTGAAAAGTCATATATTTCAAATCAAAACTATTAGCAACACTGTTAACCCATGTATTGTTAACCTTACACGGTACATCATTTATTTTTGAGGATTCGTTTTTGTCCAGTAGAGCTTTTACCATTTCCAAATTCAATTATTTTTCATTACTTTTATGGTTATGAAGATTATGAATTTTGCACAAACATATACTGAAGGGGCATAAGCTAAGAGATATGAACAAAATTTGAACGTGATTTTGTTTGGTTCAATCATTTATCAAAGTAAAATCATGAAATAATAATTTGTTATTAGCAGCCACTTTGGTTTTTGAAATGTCAAAAAAGCAACGACACATCGCTGATGAATTATTCACTTGAAGGGATTTTGTAATTGGATTGTACAATCAAAGATGGAGGTATACCTTGCATCTACCTTACAACGCTTAAACCCGCTGCATTTCTTTGAAGACTTATTAGTTCAGTGTGGTTATTGTTTGTTGATGTGATTCATAAGTTTTTCTTGTTTCTTGTTTTGTTGTATATATATATATTAGAAAGTTAGTTTTTCGGTTTGAATGATTTAAACTAGTCGTGTGTGGTTTCCTCTATAGCTGCTGGTCAGTGCACATGTGAGTCAGGGCTCCGTGTTGACGACTTCATTTCGACTTTAAAGGTTTACTTTTACAAATTGGCACTTTGATGAAAGTTGTTTCATTGGAATTATTGTTTCAGGTAAGGGTGAAGGTTGATACCTATCAAAAGATTTAAACACGATGCATTTATTTGCACCTGTTGTTAGTCAGAAACCTGATCTCCAGTGGTTGTTGTTTGTTGATGTGGTTCATAAGTGTTTCTGGTTTCTATTTTCTATATAGATAAGACCGTTGGTTTTCTTGTTTGAATGGTTTATACCAGTCGTGTTTGGTGTCTTTTATAGCTTGCTGTTTATTGTGAGCCAGGGCTTCGTGTTGAAGACCATTCTTTGACCTTTAAAAGTTTATTTATACATATTTTGACTTCTTGGATAGTTGTCTCATTAGAACTCATATCAAATCTTCTTATATCTATTAGTACACTCAATTTCCTTAGAAGAGGTAGGTTTAACCTAGTTTATAGCTAGAAACATGATCAACTTTTTATATTCTTCACGTTCTTTTAGCTTACACATTTGGTAGAATATTGTTGACAAAAGAAAGGTAGCAAGCTGTACAACTGCTAAAACAAATGGAGAAAAAAAAACCACCACAATCGAAGGAAGACACATACATAAACCGTAAGCGTTGTATTTGTGCAATAACAACCTTAAACATCATAAACTATACTATTTGAAATTCAAATTTATTCAAATAAAGCAAGTATTCAGCCAAAGAAATAACACAAATTATGCATTTCTATTAATATGTGACAAAACTACTAAGATAATATAGGGGTATATGTTATACAAAAGAAATTATTAAAATAAATTAGTGTATTGGTCTTTATTTCTCTGAGTATTATCTGAATGTCATATTGAATGTTTCTAAGACTTTTTTTAGGTCCCTTGGATTATTCTCTCTCTCTTAGAATTTGAAAATTTCAAATTACGTAAAAATGGATTGCAGCTGCCCTTTCCATGAATTGCCTTTGAAAGAAATGTTTCATAATTTTAAACATCAGGCTCAATATGTTTTTGATTGGGGAAGTTACTTTTGTTTGTGTAAGAACAAGACACAATCAAACATCGTAAATACATTGAACATGTGTTGAAAAATTAAGTAGTATTTTTTTATGAAGACAGATCGATTACAGCAAAACCAACACTTACAATAAATAGTCATTTGCTGAAATTATACATATTGATAAAAAACAATCTAAATATATATTCGTAAAATTATCTAAATATGGTGAAATTGTTGATCATATTTTACTTGCAAACAACAAGTTCAAAGAAGTGTATAAACAAAACGAGTATACTGTTCAGTTATATGTGCTATATCTGCATCGCAAGTACAAAGAAGTGATGACTGGCGTTAAATGTCCTAACTTCTTTTCTTTTCCTGTAAAACACAAAAAAAAAAATAGAATCCAATATTGTATTTTTAGTTTTACAAAACGTTTAGATGTTCTCATATTTAATAACTAAACAATTGTTTTCTGATTTGTTCTTTAGTTGACAAAATATATAGTAGGAATTATAAATATAAAGGATTTAGTCGTGTTAAAAGTTTGATATCATTCACTTAGATTTACAAAACGATATTGTACCGGTTTTTGGTATTCATGTTCAACTATACATGGATTATATATAATCTATACAGTAAATGAATTATTTTTGGTCTTTACATCATCTGTAAAGACTGAAATTTAAAACGTTTAGTCTTGTTAGGATTTGAAAGTATTTTGTAGATATTTTCTTGTTGTTGACACAGTACTGTTCATGCATTCCCTAGCAGACAACCAAGGACTGTTTCGTAAATTTTTAGACACGTTCGTGATGTGTTGTTCGTACAGGTAAACAACTACTGAAATGACTCTACAAAGACTGGATAAGTAAGACAAACCAAATATAACTTGATAACTCAACAATAGAGTAAAAATATACCGACGGGAGATTCAAACTCATAAATCGACAGTAAACTGACAACGCCATAGCAAAACAGGAAAAAAGAACATTAAAAGACAAACAACAGTACAAAATATACAAAAAGACAAAATCCGACTTGGCAAAACGAACCTTATAAAAAATCGGGATGAAACAGGCAAAATGACCCTAAAGTGAGAGGAGAATTTTTCCAAAGGTAGAAACAATCTCATACATGTTTGTCGAAAACGAACCAATGAAACAACTATCAATCCAAATAACAATTTATTAAAGCAAACCCTTTTCGGTCAATGTACGGCCTTCAACATGGAGCCTTGGCTCACACCGAACAACTCGCTATAAAGGGCCCCAAAATTACTAGTGTAAAACCATTCAAACTGGAAAACCAACGGTCTAATCTATATAAAAATCGAGAAACGAGAAACACGTATAAATTACATAAACAAACGACAACTACGGTACATCAGATTCCTGACTTACGAGGTTCAAACATTTGCAGCGGGATTAAACGTTTTGATGTACCAAACCTTCTCCCTTTTTTGAAACAATAGTATAACATCACAACATATAAAAACACACGATAAAATATCAATTGGAAGGCTTAACTCAATTGAAACTGTATAAAAAGATCCGAAACAAAAAGCGAGATGCTTGGAATGATACAAATATCCAGTTTATTATTAGATACCAAGTTTTTGTTTCGCTGTTAACAATTGGTTTATGAGGGATATCAAACTGATAAAGTCGACTTCTCAATTGTGATTGGATCGATATATAAATCATTACTTTGCGACAAGTTACCTTATTTATCTTTTGCCACCCATTTTCCATTCAACGTTTCCTATTCTTCTAGCATTTGTTTCTTTATTATTTTTTGTATTCGAATTACCAACGTTTTCGTTCTCGTTCCCATTGTTACCATTTCCGTTGTTCCCACTTCCAAGGTTCCAGTTCCGTTTCCATTTACTGCCTCCGATATTTCCTATTCTTCCGACATTTGTTTCTTTATTATTTTCTGTATTCGAATTACCAACGTTTTCGTTCTCGTTTCCATTGTTACCATTTCCGTAGTTCCCACTTCCAAGGTTCCAGTCACGTTTCCATCCACGTCCTGCGAAATATCCTATTCCTCCGACATTTGTTTCTTTATTATTTTCTGTATTCGAATTACCAACGTTTTCGTTCTCGTTCCCATTGTTACCAATTCCGTAGTTCCCACTTCCAAGGTTCCAGTTACGTTTCCATTTACTGCCTCCGATATTTCCTATTCTTCCGACATTTGTTTTTTTTTTAAATTATTTTCTGTATTCGAATTACCAACGTTTTCGTTCTCGTTTCCATTGTTACCATTTCCGTTGTTCCCACTTCCAAGGTTCCAGTCACGTTTCCATCCATAACTTCCGATATTTCCTATTCCTCCGACATTTGTTTCTTTATTATTTTTTGTATTCGAATTACCAACGTTTTCGTTCTCGTTCCCATTGTTACCATTTCCGTTGTTCCCACTTCCAAGGTTCCAGTTACGTTTCCATTTACTGCCTCCGATATTTCCTATTCTTCCGACATTTGTTTCTTTATTATTTTCTGTATTCGAATTACCAACGTTTTCGTTCTCGTTTCCATTGTTACCATTTCCGTAGTTCCCACTTCCAAGGTTCCAGTCACGTTTCCATCCACGTCCTCCGAAATATCCTATTCCTCCGACATTTGTTTCTTTATTATTTTTTGTATTCGAATTACCAACGTTTTCGTTCTCGTTCCCATTGTTACCATTTCCGTTGTTCCCACTTCCAAGGTTCCAGTTACGTTTCCATTTACTGCCTCCGATATTTCATATTCTTCCGACATTTGTTTCTTTATTATTTTCTGTATTCGAATTACCAACGTTTTCGTTCTCGTTTCCATTGTTACCATTTCCGTAGTTCCCACTTCCAAGGTTCCAGTCACGTTTCCATCCACGTCCTCCGAAATATCCTATTCCTCCGACATTTGTTTCTTTATTATTTTCTGTATTCGAATTACCAACGTTTTCGTTCTCGTTCCCATTGTTACCATTTCCGTTGTTCCCACTTCCAAGGTTCCAGTTACGTTTCCATTTACTGCCTCCGATATTTCCTATTCTTCCGACATTTGTTTTTTTATTATTTTCTGTATTCGAATTACCAACGTTTTCGTTCTCGTTTCCATTGTTACCATTTCCGTTGTTCCCACTTCCAAGGTTCCAGTCACGTTTCCATCCATAACTTCCGATATTTCCTATTCCTCCGACATTTGTTTCTTTATTATTTTTTGTATTCGAATTACCAACGTTTTCGTTCTCGTTCCCATTGTTACCATTTCCGTTGTTCCCACTTCCAAGGTTCCAGTTACGTTTCCATTTACTGCCTCCGATATTTCCTATTCTTCCGACATTTGTTTTTTTTATTATTTTCTGTATTCGAATTACCAACGTTTTCGTTCTCGTTTCCATTGTTACCATTACCGTAGTTCCCACTTCCAAGGTTCCAGTCACGTTTCCATCCACGTCCTCCGAAATATCCTATTCTTCCGACATTTGTTTCTTTATTATTTTCTGTTTTCGAATTACCAACGTTTTCGTTCTTGTTTCCATTGTTACCATTTTCGTAGTTCCCACTTCCAAGGTTGCAGTCACGTTTCCATCCACGGCCTCCGAAATATCTTATTCCTCCGACATTTGTTTCTTTATTATTTTCTGTATTTGAGTTACCAACGTTTTCGTTCTCATTTCCATTGTTACCATTTCCGTATTTCCCACTTCCAAGGTTCCAGTCACGTTTCCATCCATAACTTCCGATATTTCCTATTCCTCCGACATTTGTTTCTTTATTATTTTTTGTATTCGAATAACCAACGTTTTCGTTCCCGTTTTCATTGTTACCATTTCCGTTGTTCCCACTTCCAAGGTTCCAGTCACGTTTCCTGATGAAGAATGAAAATAGTTATGTTCATACGGCCCGTTATAAAACAGACAACTAAGGTTGAATGAAAGGTATCACATTAATGTCTTGTAAAAAAGAGAGACGAAAGATAAAAGGGGGACATTAAAACTCATATATGTTTCAGGAAAACTTCCTAAAATTGAATGACACGTTAGGCAGAAATTGTCAATGTCGAGAAAAATGACACACTCGGAAGCGATATTGTTTTCATTATCGTTTTATTTTGTATGTATTATTTAGTATTCAGTATATAAAACTCAGTGAGTTGAGAAACTAAACCAAAACCATATTAACAAGATTGATCTTTTTGGCTTTTTATGTAAAACAAATATATAGCCTATACGAGAGTTTCAAAATTTTTGTTTAAAGCATCATAGTAAGAAAACTAAAATGATTCTAAGCTATGAATTTTTAAAGCACGCTGAATAAAAAATACTACTACTTTGGTTTTACCTGAGATAATTCATAACAGTATCAATGGCAAAATCATCATTGTCATCATTTATTTCTCCAAGATCTGCATTTCTGTTTTGAATGCTCTGTCCTAAAAAAAAAACCAGAAAAGTTGTATTTTGGTATTCATTTAAAAAAATGTTAACCAAGTTAAAAGTTTTGCAGAGATTTTGTGTAAAAGTATTAAATTTATTATGTCATTTAAGCACACACTAAAATACTCTTCAGAAGTGTCACCGGCTTGAGTGATTGACATTGCTCATCTTAGTAAAAATTTAGTAACATTTTCCAACCTTTAAATTCAAATTGATATTCTGTAAAATCTTACAAAAAAAAAATTCATACCTTATCATATAACTCATACATATGTTAACCTTTTATGTTTTTAATCAAATTGACAGCTGAAGTTACTATTTGGTCAAAATGAATTTAATAAAAAGTTATTAGTTTTTTTCATTTTGCCAATATGAAAAAAAAAAAGTGGCATGATTGCCAAGATACATCCATGTTGGTCTCACCTGGATAAAGAGTTATTGTCTTTAAAGTCAAGTTTGGCCGAGAAAAAGAGATTTTAAGGGCTTAGTCAATTTATGAAGATAGCATGTTATTCAGATTGAAAAGTATGACTAAATCTGATTGGTCGATATGTGCACCCGCTATTTTTTTGTTTTCAGAAACGTCGTTCACTTTGTATTATACCAAAGGCATAATGAACTATTTGCATTAAACCCTACGCAACTGAGATGTCTTTTCAACGCTAGTATGAGTTCATGAACATGTATTTCGTCAATTTTCCGCCCTAATTTTATTGATTGGTATATTCTATAATAACGTTGAATATCAACACAACAGTGTTAAATCTGCAAATTTGCAGAAGCAATTGTTTTTTCATCCCTCACTGGAATTCGAACTCACACTATTCGCACATCGATACTACATCGTCTGCACTCTGTCGAGCGCTCTAAACCACTCAGCCACCTAGACTGAACTATTAATTCAGCTTTCGCTGGCCTTTTGTTACCTTTCTTTGTCAGTAAAATATGGAGTTGAAAACACACTACGTGATATATTAGGCAAGAAGATATATTATAAATTGAATTAATGCGTTATCATACATGTACCTTCATTTGAAGTCATTGACGAGAGAATATATGATACTTTCATTAAACACATTGTAAATTAACCGCGTAAATACTTTGTGGAATGTTTCTTAAAACTGTTTGTACAACAGTTTGGTATATGTATTAACATAATATTCTTACCACTGACTGTCATGAACAGACACCTTAATAGTACTACAGCCTTCATTGTTATTACTTTTCTGAAATAGAAAAAAAACTATATAGTATAACAATATTCGAAACAGAAGAACAACAAAAAAAAAGTTTACCGAAGCCAGGAAATTTCTTTAAGTATTTAATTTGAATAGATTATTTGAATACATGGGTACACGTATTAGTTGTGGAAGCCGGAGTGCCCAGAGAACACCCACGACCTTCGATAGAAAAAAATGACAGTCCTAGTCATTTAAGATTGGAGTCCAGTGCAAACGCACGAGCGGGGTTCGAACTCACAACCTCGTGTTGACTGACTGGTGAAAACAGTAGTTACTAATTAGACCAATCGGACATTGAGACTCCTCTAATATATTCGTGTAATAGTATGGTAATACAAAAGGGGTTGTTGAATTGATTAGTTGGCTCATTGATTCAATAATGCTTAAGGTCTCTTATCGAAATTTGTGAATAGAAAAAGAAAATAACCAATACAAACAACAGATACTAAAACACTATTCCAGTGAAAATTGAATAACATCAATTACATTAAAAGTTGGTCTGCACGGGTAAACAGTTAAGCAAACTTAAGTCATACGCTGTTATGCATGACATGTAACAGTCCGTTCATAAGTTCAGTGTTAACTAAATTAAAGTCATTACAGATGTGACAGAGACGTACATTTACAATACACACCAGTGTAAATCTGTTTAGACTGGTCGAGTATAAGTCGAAACTTTTGAGTACATATATGGGCAATTTCAGACTTTTGTTGGTTTGTATCGGTAACGACAAATCGAACAATTAATAGCAGCTAACCCTGTGGTAATAATTTTCTTCCTGAATTCAGAAGACATTTTGCAAAAAAGTACCCTCTAGAAACTAATTAATACTTTATTATGTTATTGTTCCATCATCAAGTTGAAAATACTTTGAAAGACAATTTTTTTTTACTCGCGTAGTGGTAATAATCATATATGGATTCTTTAAAATACTTAAGAACTTCTTGATAATTTTAAATCTCGGTCTGTTTCTGATATTATTTTTTTTACATACTTTTGATTTTTTTAACCCTGTATACCACCATTCCCCATGTGATTTTTTTTTAATACTTTGAACGACAAAATTATTTTATATTTTTTCCTATGTGACGTTTACATTTTATGAGATTGTGACACAGTGATGACTGCTGTACCCATATTATTACTATTTTACCTATTATGTCTGTTTTGTTCACGCATCGTTGTAAATATAATGGAATTTGACTGTCATACAATTGCTAGGTTAGGCGCTATAAAACTAGGTTCAATCCACCATTTTCTACATTGGAAAATGCCTCTACCAAGTCAGGAATATGACAGTTTTGGAAAATTCGTTTGATTTGTTTTATCATTTGATTTTCCCATTTGATTAGGGACTTTCCGTTTTGAATATTCCTCGGAGTTCAGTATTTTTGTGATTTTACTTTTTTATATATTTTTATTTCGTGTGTGCACATTACTGAATGCGTATTTGTCTTCGTCAGGAACGCTTAATTAAATTAAATGAACTTAAATAAGACGCGTGTTTTGTCTCAAAAATGACTCATCAATAACATTCAAATAAAAAAAGGTATATAGGCAATAATAATGTACGATATCGAAGAGCATTGAGGATTCACAAGATTTTAGATACCTTACAAATGGTATTGCTCGATTTTTAGTGATTTCTTCTGTGTTGACATTAATAATCATTGATATGGTCATAATTGTAAAATTAACTTTTAACAAAACTTAGAATTTTCTGAATTGCAAAAGCTTTTCTACCTCAGGAACATTTTACCGTAGCTGTACAATGCTGTATTTGGCAAATCTTTTAGAAAATTTTGGCCCTCAATGGTTTACAACTTCTTACTTGATGTCGCCTTTTTAAAAAAAAAAATTTTCATTCGGGCGTAACTGACGTACGAGTCTTTTGTAGACGAAATGGGCGTATGGCGCAAATACCAAATTGTAATTCTAGTATCTTTAATGATATAAATAAAAGAAGATGTGGTATGATTGGCAATGAGACACCTCTCCACAAGAGACTAAATGACTCAGAAATTAACAACTGCTGGTCACCGTACGGCCTTCAACAATGAGTTAAGCCCATACCGCATAGTTAGCTATAAAAGCCCCGAAATGACAAATGTAGAACAATTCAAATGAGAAAAACTTACGGCCTCATTTATGTACAAAAAAATGAACGAAAAACAAATATGTAACACATCAATAAACGACAACCACTAAATAAAAGGCTCCTGAATTGGGACAGGCACATATATAAAGAATGTGGCGGGTTCTATATCATTACAAAGCGCAAGACAAGTACTACTGTTTCAAGAATAAAATTCATCAGGTATCATTTGTTTTTTGTCGAATTAATTATTTGTCCTGGACTATACTTATACATTTGTAATTATGAAAATATATGTACGAGTAAAAGAACTTACCTTTTTGGTTGGGCTGACCAAGCTGCAATTTTCAATTACATTTTCAGATGTTTATATATACCATTTGTTCAGGTTATTATATATAAAATTAACCATAATGATTAAAAATGGAGAAAAAAAAATATGTAAGTACTTGCTATATATACATGCAATTAGTATATAATACCGTATTTTTATGACTGGCCTTTTCGTTTCGTCACATAAATGACAATAATTGTTGATGTTTGTCTCCTTACATGTTACTTACTGAAATATAACAATTAAGAAAAGTAGAAAATTGTTATTTATGGCAGGTTGTTGACAAATAATTATGATAATGGTTTTGTTCTATTGAATTTCATTTGCACGATTTTACCATTTCAACAACAAATACTGTGCCATTTTATATCTGAGATGAAATAGCAAAAGAATCAATAAGAAAAGCACATCCCACGGATTAACCTGCTTTTGTGTATTTTTAGTATATTCAGCAATAGAATGTATGACATGTAAAAAGTTGAAAGGCTGTGTATTTTAAGTACATCTAGTATTATCTGTTTTCACTGTCATATGCACAATTCTCTCATATTTTTTACATTTAGAATTACCGGATAGTAAAGCAAAATATCTTAAGTTTGTTGTTGATGTGTTCAGAAATTTGCATTAATATACACATTAAGTAACATGTCATATTATCATACCAAATAAGTAAATAGAACGAAAATACAGCCATTCAGTGTTTGTCAAAAATATTTTCTTAACATTACTTTTTTTTACGAACACGTTTAACTATCACAATTATATCTGTTTTGGGACATTTTAATAGCTAGTGTTTTATATTTGTTTTATTGCAATTGAAATGTCTATGTCTGACTGGCAGGGTTCATCGGACATTCACCTAAATGTAATGGGTTCGTGGAACATTGTGTAGAGATTTTGTAGTTCTGTCTATTTTTATTTATAAGCTACATTGTACATGTACTATAGTATAGGATCACTTATTTTGGCATATGGAATGAGTGTAACGTTTCCATGTTTGATTGGCCGGTTTCATCTGACAATGAACTAATTTTCCTGGAGTGGATGTTTAGTCTTTTTCTCTGTTACTATTATAAATCATTAATATTTGGTATGGAAGATCTGATTTATATACAAAACTACAAACAAACAAACAAACAAATATGATAAACAGCATGACATCAACGAAAAAAATACAAAAAAAAAAACATCTATAGGTCAGCATGTAGTATTGAAGAAGAGCGAAGTTAATAATTATTACAACTCGCTCTAAACGGTGGTGTGATTAAATGAAAGAAAATGTGTACCTTAGTATTAAACAATGCGAGTCATCTTGTTTTTGACAGTTTTACTTTAAATGATATGAGTTATTGTGTCGGTCATTTACAGTTCGTCTATTTATTTATAAATACATTTTTACTAACAAATTGTATAATAAATTGGTTGTGACAAACCCGGTGAAATATAAGTTAACTCAAGATTTAATATGTTTGACTCATTAATGCCATGTGAAGAGCTATTTATTAAAACAATCAAGAATTTCAAAAAAGACTCCACTCAGAACAATAAACAATACAAAGAAGAGTCAATATTGCACTTGACTTAACTATTAAAAAAAAGCCTGTTAAATACATTTAAGAATATTTTGTTCTTCCCATAGCTGCAAAAGATGCGTTCAATGTTTATCATAACTTAGATTTTTTTTATATATATAAATCAAAATGGTTAAAACGTTAGTTTTTATAATTGTGTATAAGAAAGTAGTCTCAAGAGCTGAAAATAATCAAATGAAATCTATAAGTTTCCATGCCGTATGAAATAAGCCCTCATGAATAAGCAGTTTGACAAGAGTGTATATTATATTTATGTACCATGTCAAACTTATGAATCGGGTCTATGCACCCATTAAACTAACTCAGCTAATGAGCCAATGAAAACCAGCTTTTTGTCCCTCAATGACTATCGACAAAGTTAAAGTTTTATAGTCATACATTGTAAAAAATGTATTCACTAAGAATAACTAAAACAAGCAAATTAGCTACTTAAGTTTATTTTAGGATGACCTTGATTGTCATGAGATAAGAATCATACATATGTTAATAAAAATTGCGTAGAGCTTAATGTGGTACATTGTTCTCGTTTGTCTGATGTTCAAACGTAATGTAAAGGTTACCATTAATTCGTTTCTGGAGGGATGTAAATAAAAATCAATAAATTTTTAATTCTTCAAAGTCAAATGAAAATAAATGATTTGATTCAGATACATTATTCCTAAGCAATAAGCAGGACGTGAATAAGTGTTTCAGATAACCAATGTCATTGTAAGTTTATTATGATTATAGGCTCTTATTATGTAAATCAAAATAGTTGCCGGATTCAAACTGAATATTTTCAATGCACCTTATCAGATAATAGTATGCTTTTCCGCAGAAAGGCTTACACGGGGATGTATTAAAAAGTTCATCTTTTGTCATAAAAAATCTCAATATCATATAAGATAAGTAGATGTAGCTAACAAAGTTCTTATACATGAATAAGGTATCATTATTGTTTAGTTGAAACTTGTTTTAACGTTAACCAAGCTGTACAATTGTTTGCTAGCTTCTCTCTGTGATTAATGTAAGATAACCCTAATAAAAATAACAATGACAAAATCATCTATCATTATTGGGAGATAACTCAATAAAGTTTTCATTGATAGTCTTTTTTTTAAAAAGTAAAAAATGTTTTATGCTGGTTCCAATTATAACTTTTCACTAAAGCATTTGACATATTTTAAATTTTTCTTGAATAAAGCTGTGGCTCTGGTGTTCTGTTATTGTATTTGTGTGTATGTGTTTGTTGTGGTAGGGGGTGTTACAATTCTTTCATATATTTGTCTTTCGGGATCGAGTAATTCAGATAAATTAAGATAGCATGGCTGCTTCATTTGACTTCTGACATAATTCTATACACTATATTAAAAAGCAACAAATGATGTAACAAGTATCAGGCTTAATACTGTTCTAGACTATATGATGCAAACCACAACATGAATCAGTGTATTCTTGCCAGCAAAATGAATTATCTCCATAGTGTTTCTCAAATTAAAAGTAGACTTTTTCTTAAATTATTACCAGAATACGGCTTTCAAAGGAATAATTTCATGATATCTTGGGAGAAGATGCTCTATCTATGATTTTAGAATAATTTGTTCCATCAGATTTAGAAACTTAATGTAGATGAGATGACCATGCCCATCCATCACGATCTTGTACGGTCGGAATATTTAAATGTTACAAAATAATATTTATAAGTTAATATAGTGTTTCAGGTTAGTCTAACTCTCGTATACGTATGTGGCGGTGTGATAAGCATAGCTGACGTAGAAAATTCCACAGTGTCATTTCCCGTTTTTCGTTGTCAATATCAATATTGTCAGCTGTAATGGATAATAATGTTTCCCAGTTCAAAAGAATGCACATACCGGATCTCAAGACATTCCTTTCAAAACGAAGAATAACATGTAGTCTTTATTGGAAGCAACAGTTGGTTAGGCTATGTGAAATTGCTATTGAATTGAAGTTGGGAGCTACGCAAACACAGGACGACTACAAAGTTATGGACTCGTTTCAAAGAACAGTGGAAGTGAATGGGGCTAAATGTGTTTTACCAGAAGTTAGCACGGAGTTGAACTGGAATTTAGATTTGCGTGATTTACCTTTAATAGAATCATACGACATTTTGATCTATCTGATGAAAGTTGGTCAATTGAATGAGTCACATTTATCAAATTAAAGGAGAGATAATGGATTTAATTTTTAAACATCCAATCACATTCATGATGTTAAATTGCACAGAATCATAAATACTGAATATTTCTATGTGAGAACAGCAAGTGTTCCCGAGACCAGATAGTAAAAAAAAACCTTACAACCCCTGGATTATTGTTAGAACAAAAGGCCATTTCAGAAGTGGTGGATGCAATTGTATTGTGTAAATCTGATTAGCGTTACCTTAAATAGCTGGTATCATATCAGGTACTGCATTCAACCAATATTATTTTTTTATTACCGTCATACAATTATAAGAAATTAACAAAACCATGTGCAGCTTTAATTACCTTTCTTCATATCAATACAAATATATATACCTCTGTAAATTGGACATCACATGCTTTATAAAGGGTTCAGTGCTTATTCCACATCTTATTATTCATAAAGATGTTGATTGACAAGAAATTTGAAACTACAAATAGTTAACTTGATAAATATATTGTTCAGCATTAAAACACATAGTTTTTAATCTGTTTAAGGGTAATAGTTAACACAGAATTTAACAAAATATTTTCAAACTCTAACCCTTACACTAATATCATATATGTAAAATGAAAAGATTTTCAGTTATTTAAAAACAGCTTTGTTGGAAATATAGAATACTATAAATTTAGTAGTTATTGTGTTGTTTTTATTGCTAAAATACAACATGATACACAACCGCAGTAACTTTTACTTGCATTTTGTATATTTTTTTTTTTCATATGAATTAAACAGAGTTTTTCTCAATATCGCAAAACTTTTTTTCGTCCCCGAGGGTATCACCAGCCTAGTAGTCAACACTTAATCGATTTAGTGTTGACATGCATATCAATAATGTGGTCATTTTATAAATTTCCTGTTTACAAAACTTTGAATTTTTCGAAAAAACTAAGGATTTTCTAAACCCAGGCATAAAATACCTTAGCCGTATTTGGCACAACTCTTTGGAATTTTGGATCTTCCATGCTCTTCAAATTTGTCTTTGTTTGGCTTTATAAATATTTTGATATGAGCGTCACTGATGAGTCTTATGTAGACGAAACGCGCGTCTGGCGTACTAAATTATAATCCTGGTACCTTTGATAACTATTTATACCACTGGGTCGATGCCACTGCTGGTGGACGTTTCGTCCCAAAGGGTATCAACAGCCCAGTAGGCAACACTTAAGTTATTAAGTGTTGACATGAATATCAATAATGTGGTCATGTTATAAATTTCCTGTTTACAAAACTTTGAATTTTCCGAAAAAAAATAAGGATTTCCTTATTCCAGGCATAGATTACCTTAGCCGTATCATGCGTATGTAGCACTACTTTTGGGAGTTTTGGATCTTCCATGCTTTTCAACTTTGTACTTGTTTGGCTTTATAAATATTTTTATATGAGCGTCACTGCTGAGTCTTGTGTAGACGAAACGCGCGTTTGGCGTACTAAATTATAATCCTGGTACCTTTGATTACTATTTACACCACTGGGTCGATGCCACTGCTGGTGGACGTTTCGGTCCCCCAGGCTATCACCAGCCAAGTAGTCAATACTTAAGCTATTACGTGTTGACATGAATATCAATAATGTGGTCATTTGATAAATTTCTGTTTCAAAACTTTGAATTTTCTGAAAAAAACTAAAGATTTTCTTAGCCCATGCATAGATTACCCTAGCCGTATTTGGCACAACTTTTTTGAATTTTTGATCTGCCATGCTCTTCAACTTTGTACTTGTTTGGCTTGATAAATAGTTTGATATGAGCGTCACTGCTGAGTCTTGTGTAGACGAAACGCGCGTTTGGCGTACTAAATTATAATCCTGGTACCTTTGATTACTATTTACACCACTGGGTCGATGCCACTGCTGGTGGACGTTTCGGTCCCCGAGGCTATCACCAGCCAAGTAGTCAATACTTAAGCTATTACGTGTTGACATGAATATCAATAATGTGGTCATTTGATAAATTTCTGTTTCAAAACTTTGAATTTTCCGAAAAAAACTAAAGATTTTCTTAGCCCATGCATAGATTACCCTAGCCGTATTTGGCACGACTTGTTTGGATTTTTGATCTGCCATGCTCTTCAACTTTGTACTTGTTTGGCTTTATAAATAGTTTGATATGAGCGTCACTGATGAGTCTTGTGTAGACAAAACGCACGTCTGGCGAACTAAATTATAATCCTGGTACCTTGATAACTATTAACACCACTGGGTCGATGCCCCTGCTGCTGGACGTTTCGTCCCCGAGGGTATAACCAGCCCAGTAGTCAATACTTAAGCGATTAAGTGTTGACATGAATATCAATAATGTGGAATTTTCCCAAAAAAATTAGTATTTTCTTATCCCAGACATAGATTACTTTAGCCGTATTTGGCACAACTTTTTGGAATTTTGGATATTCCATGCTCTTCAACTTTGTACTTGTTTGGCTTTATAAATATTTTGATATGAGCGTCACTGCTGAGTCTTATGTAGACGAAACGCGCGTCTGGCGTACTAAAATATAATCCTGGTATCTTTGATAACCAATTAAATCAAATTTTAGTCTGAAATTACACAATCGCAATATGCCAATAATAAATGCACCCAATTATTTATGAATTTGCATTAGTAATCCTATATGTAAGATTGTAAACGTACATGTACTGTATTTTTTCAGTGATAATTGGACATGCAAGCATATTCTGCTCTCCTGTTCTCATTAGAAAATTGTTCAAGTAGACACAGAAAAATACAGAAGTAGATACTGATGTGCTATCTACTTGGGATCGAGCAAGAAAATTGTAAGAACCACTGACAATTATTAAAATCAATATCAAAAATAACCCTACATATTCTTTGCAATTATACCAAAAGGATTAAAACTTTCAGAACATGAGATAGAAAAGCGTGTTTATAATTTGTGTAAAATAAATAAATCTGATTTTTTTCACACACATTAGAAAATTCCAGTGACGAAAGTGACGGGGAAGGTGAAATCCCTATGTCCATGAAACAATTAGATGATTAGTGCAAAGATAATGGTAGTATCTTTTTAGATTTTGATAAATTGTATCATGATGATGACATTATCAACCAAATTCAAGCAAGAACATGTAGGAAGGCTGAAAATTCTTAGTGGTTTTTGTACAAAATTGGAAGAATTACAGCATCTTTACTTCATTCCGTTTTACATTTTAAATTTGGAGATGAAAAAGACAATTTCATTTTAAGAAATATTTTACAGCAAAACAACAAAATAAACACACCAGCAATGGAATATGGAATAATCAATAAACCAATTGCCAGACATTTATATTTTCAGAATTATAAAAAAAGAACATAAATGTGCTAAAATAACTTTATGTGGTTTTCATGTATCAAAAGCTAAACCATTTTTGGAGCATCACCTGATGGAATAATTAATTGTAAATGTTGTGGAAAAGGCTTGATTGAAATCAAATGTGGCTCTTCTTTTAAAGATTCAACTCCATAAGAAATATGTAGACATATGGACAAAAAATATCACATATTTTTCTATAAAAATCAAAATGTATGCCTATAACAAAGTTCGCCATGGTACACACAGATTCAGGGACAAATGGGAGTGTGCAATATAAAATGGTGTGACATTATTTTTTACACGTCTTACAAATCGTTAATTTGTGAAATTGTGAAATAATTTACTTTAATGAAGATTTTTTTTGCTTCAATTGTTGCCAAATTTGACATGTTTTCCAAAAATAAATTGAGAAAATACTATGTAATAAATAGTTGCAATGTGACTGTGAACATATAAAACTGAATTTTTACTTTGTCACGTTCATGTTTTAATGTACTTTGTCTTTTTTTCAGAGTTAAAAAGTAAAAATCTTTCAATTTTCATTTAATTAGTTACTACTTGTGGCTTATCCAAGTTGCAAATGAATCCACTCACTTTGACCATTTGATTGGCTATGGCTTTTAATTTTTTGTCCATCACCAGAGTCAACATACGAAACGGTTTTAGCGTTCTGATTGATCGTTCCACATGGATTCTATTAATAACATCTGCTGCAGAAAGTGGTTACCCTTTTCCCAATTTATATTTCTTTGTAAAGGAAGGAATCGCTTGTGTTGCCCTTCGATCAGTCAAAAAATCACGAATAGTGAATCCTCTGTCAGCCATTATTTCGTCATCAGGTTTATTTGAGTCAAGAAAGCCACTGTGCTCTGTGATGCATTTGTCTGAAGTGTTACTAGCCCACAAATCAGAGATAAATGAAAAAGCTCCTGAGAGAGTTATACAAACTAGACATTTAAAAGTGTAATGTGATTTGTAGGTTCTATTTTTGTAGGTTATTTTGGCTTTTGAATTACATTTCTGTGCAGTCAATTATTCCAGTAGTTTTGGGAAAGCTGGTCTGAAATTATCTAGACATATACTTCCTTATGTTACGTCTTGATGACCACTTAGTGAAAGGTGTAACACCATATGCATTAGATTTATCCATGTGGTAAATATCTGAGATACTCGATATTCTGATACACTAAATAAGTCACCCAAAACAAATGATGAGATAGCAAGACGTAGCTTCATGTAAGTGAAAATGTATTCATGGAATTTTGAAAGTTTTCTCGGAGGTCCACTTTTGCATCTGTCTACAGTTTGGTAATTGACATCATCAGTAGATTGTTAACCCGACCAGAACTTCACTTTTAGTTCAACTTCAACATATACTTCTACAAAATAAATATACAAAGTCATGAATTTTAGCTTTATTAAAATCTGACACTGATTTGACGATTCTTCAGTACATACATTTTGTACATCTTTAAGTATTAAAAAAAAGATGTAGCATGATTGCCAAGGAGACAACTTTCCACAAGAGACCAGATGACACAGAAATTAACAACCACATACCGTCACCATACGGCCTTCAACAATTCGCAAATTCAATACCGCATAGTCAGCTACAATGTATAAAAGGCCATAAAATGACAATGCAAAACAATTCAAATAGAGCGTATGCTCCCTAACTTTCTATTGATTAATTTGGCCGTTCAATTATTTTAATTCAAGCTTCACTGATGAGTGTTGCATAGACACAATGCATGTCTTGTGTAGAAAAATGTATAGGCCAGGTGTTAAATGTATGAACACAATAAAATCCAACAAAATACACACATTATCACGGTTCAATGAGTCATTAATGAGAGTTTACTTCATTTAAAGGCGTAAATCTAATTTAAAAATGAATACAACATTGTAAAAAGTTTATCAGTAAAAATACATCAATCAAAAAATCATAACAATGTTTTATTTTCTAATTAACCATAAAAAGAAAAATCACAAAAAGCACCTAGATCAAAATCAATATCCACATAAGATATGTATGTCCCCTTATGGTAACGATGATAATCACGAAACAGCGCTTTGTATATTACATAGATAAACTTCGAACAAGAGTTGATTCTCTTTAATCGTATGGTGTACACACTCAATCAACCAAAATCATTTATCATTCTGACGGCTTTGTTTCATTAAAGGTTATTTTTTTACAATTTAAACATTTTACATTCCGTTACTCAATTCTGTAAAATAATTATGATCTCTTTTTGGACTACTATCTATGTCATAAAATTTAGCTAGGCAAATAAGCAAAATATTCCAGAGCGACATTCAAACTCATAGATAAAAAATAAACTGATAATGCCATTGCCTAAAAAAGTAGTTCACATTCGTAGAAAGGGGACGGGATTTTTTAAAAGACATTCGGACATATCCGACATCATCTGTGAAATGGATAACGAAAATCAGTTGTACCTTCATCATAGCACCTATATCCAAATTACGTCATGTTGAAACTTATAAATATAATCGATTTTGCTATCTTATTCGTCTTTAAAGAGACTTAGCAGGAGATCAAATTTTAAATTCAAAAACAGTCACCATATAGTTTATTTTCATAGTTAAACATAGTAAAATTTAGTCGATACGAATCTCTATCGATGTCCTTCTTTCGTTCCCTAGGTCCTTGATTTATTTTCTGATTGCGTGTTTTATACTTTCTTCTTCTTTTCATTCTCATGGATATGAATCATCGTCTTCATATGTCAATCGATTACAGCTGCTTGCCGTATCAATTTGTATAGTTTAAACATATTTCATTATCCAAAAAACATTGAAAATAGGATTAGACACAAGTTTTGCAACTTAAGATTTTTGAGTCCAAGAGATGGCAAAAACCTCATCTTAGCCCCTTTGAACAGAGCAGTAATGTCTTGTGTCTCATGTGTAGCATATATCAATTTGTTAGTCATAATATTGATACAGCCGGAATATTCATTTGAAATCCAGGTAACTGACTTTTATCATTAGGCTGACATAATTATTCGTTTTCGTCCCTGTAGCTAATATATTTCGATTAATATTGCAGACAAAGGAAAATAATCAAGTATAATCATTTATTTAGTACTAAATACAGTAATTTTGTTTATTTAATAAAAGTTCTTTTCTCCTGTCTGTATCACCCACCCTGTATCGCATATCCCGTATCGCATAGCTAAAGCCGTATCACATACCCCGTATCGCACCACTTTTGACAAAGTTGACTTGAGATAAATTTGGCTTTCAATTTTATGTATTTTTGTCATGTAGCTCTCCAACGGTTTCGGTACTTATACATGTTATACATCCTCGGATTTCAAATGTTTGGCTTTGAGCGTTTTTGATGGAGGTAAATCCAGAAAAGCGCTTCGGACGCATTGAAATTATTAAACGTGTTGTTTTTCAATTTTTTTAGACTGTTTTTGGAACTCTTTAGTTGTTATCCGCTTGAAATGTTAGCAGACGACAATGTCGGACATGTCAACCCTCTTGCTGTTAGAAGGACATATGTGTCCATATATTTAATTTATGCAAACACTTGTTCATAACCGCATCTCTTTCAAATAAATCACCTACGATCTTAGATTATCTTTTTCCTCTAATGTCTCCAATGTAAAGTCATCAGGGCATGACATGATATATCGAATGACGTCAAAGTTTAGCATAAGACATCCAATTGCTGTATTTCCTGGCATGATACGAAATGCAACCACATTTAATAAGCGACGAGAAGAGGTTTTAACCGCAGTTGAAATGGGAGAAAAACAGAATTTACTTCAACCATATTTGAAATTGTTTCATATCGGAACTCGGCGGTTCTGATTGTATTTGTATGATCTAAAACAAAAATCACAAAATTGATCATGTCAGAGTGAGAAAAATGGGGTTTCAACTCTCATTTACTCTGACACTTTGGCATCGAAAAAAATCGGCGCGAGGACAATTTTGAATTCGTGAAAGACAGTAAGGCACTCAAGAAAGAAAGTTCGTTATCAAGACAAATCAGCACCTAGTCCAAATGATGATTATTACGTCTTGAAAATCTATTTTAATTTGTTGCTGTGACGCCTTCCTATATTTCCATCTTTACTGACTCTTTACGCAATAAAGCATTGTTGTATATAAGTATATGTGTATCGCGACATTTATAAGTAATAACTTATTTTACAAAATATTTGTTTCATACTTTTGTCAGTCGTAGGAAGGCGTCACAGCCAAAAAATAAATAGCCTTTCAAGGCGTCGTAACTTTTTGGACTAATCAGCACCTATACAAATTGATAACTCATAAAGCTACTTTTTTTATATTCCACTGTTGAGCTTGCAGACCTTATTATTAACAACAAAGTGTGTGGCTACAATGGCTTAATACTGATGAAACGTTTCTTAGAATTAAATAATTGTTTTCGATTTGGAAGTTTTGTGTTTTTTGTGGGGTCAGTCAAAGCAAATATTTTGAAATATGAAATCAGTTATAGGTTATTAGCAGATATGTTTCACCATGCATGAAACAATTTGTTTGTTAATGTATACTGGTAAATTGTATCTACGGTGATATGTATGGATCTTTAGTTGAATAACAAAAAAACTCATATTATATACCAGGATTACAATTTTATATATACGCCAGACGCGCGTTTCGTCTACAAAAGACTCATTAGTGACGCTCGAATCAAAAGATGTTTAAAAGGCCAAATGAAGTACGAAGTTGAAGAGCATTAAGGACCAAAAATTTCTAAAAGTTTTGCCAAATACATCTAAGGTAATCTATTCCTGATGTAGAAAATGCATGTAACACAATTATTCTACTCATTTCAACTATCAATTCAATCGAAATAAAAACAGTAAACAGACATCAACAGGACTAGATGAACCGTAATTACTTAGAAGAAACACACATGAAAGTTAAAATGAAATACAGAAAACTGTTTTATACAATGTGACCTATAGTTGTTAATGTCTGTGTCATTTTGGTCTCGTGTGGACAGTTGTCTCACTGGCAATCATACCACATCTTCTTTTTTATAATACATCAAGTTTTACTTGTTTACATTGTCATTTTGGTGGTGGACCATACACGCTGGCACATTCTTTTAGGAACTTGAATGCATAAGTAGTGCTGCTGCAGTACTGGTCCAAGAGTGTAGCATGAAAAGTCGGCGTTAGGTCTGCCTTCTGTGTGATGTCAAATCTATATTGGATAATATATCAATCCTTAACCAATATATTTTTTGTAAGAAGACTTCAATTTGGAAAATTTAAAGTCCTCCGTTTTAATAATGATAAAATCCGTAGCACATGCTGTATCATCCTCGACAAT
This sequence comes from Mytilus edulis, assembly GCA_019925275.1. Lineage (NCBI taxonomy): Eukaryota > Metazoa > Mollusca > Bivalvia > Mytilida > Mytilidae > Mytilus > Mytilus edulis. Next base: position 46,916,324 of record CM034360.1, on the reverse strand, counting down.
ATTAGCCTTCAGGACTTCGGCCCTCTGCTGGTATTGGTTACTCGGGGTGATACATAATGTGTTACGGATTTCACCGTGTATTATTCTCTATATATCGCTTCTTTCGCAAGGAGACAATAAAAACACAACTTATAAAAGAATTTAGGAACTTTTATTTGTGAAATTCTCTAAAAGAACACAAAATGAAAACGTCAACTATTTACAAAATCAAATGTATTACAATAAAGCAAGTTATCAGCAGTTTTGACATATAAACCACACATATAAAAAGGTGCAAACAACTAATACAAAACAGTTAATCAAATACAAGATTAATTAATCAGTCATGTTAATGTATCATAATATTTATATGCATTTTCAAAGAAAATATAACTTGATGTTGAACGTCCTTATCTAAGATTCTTTTTTTTTAGGACAATTTGGTTAATTAACAAGGTTTAGTTTTCAATACTGTCTGTCAATGTCTGTATCTATGCAATCATATGCACTACCTACAAATACACTCATCATGTATACCAGTATTAAGATAGTGTACGCCAGACGCGCGTTTCGTCTTCAAAAGACTCATCAGTGACGCTCGAATCAAAAAACTTTAATAGCCAAATATAGTAAGATTTTGCCTATACAACTATACAATTGTTCTCTAATTTATCCTACATTTTTTTCTGAAGTCAACAATCTTTTATGCTTATAAAAACAAGTGGTTTTCCTAGTCATAAAATTAGTTTGATAACATTAATTTACTGTTACCAAAAACTCTCTACCGTTTTATTGGTAATCACATATTTTGCGCAGGAATTTTTATATAGACTGAGTAAATCAACATCTGCAATACTTTTGATCTGGGACATATTTATAATTTCGAAAACAACAATCGAAAAAGCGTGCATAAAAATATTAATTACTATCAAAGTTTCCGACAACAACAACCCCAAATACATTTGCGTTCTTGTCAAAATTATCCTCGGTTATTACCTTTACTCCCTCTTTTTTTCTTATATGACCAGCTACTTTTCTTTCCATTGTTTCCGACATTTCCAGCCTTAAATACATTTGTATTCTTGTGATTATGATTCTGGTTATTGCAAATATTTGTGTTGCCATTTGCAGAATTTTTATTCCCTTCGTTGTTACTGCCGATACTCCAGTCACTTTTTTGTTCAGAATGTTCAAAATTTCCTACCCCAATTTCATTTGTAATTTTATTCTTGTTGTCAATATTAGTGTTGTTATCTGCTGTGTTTCCATCGCCTGTATAGTTACTTCCTATGCTCCATTTTTTACAGATTTTCAGAATTCGTTTCCTTCCAAAATGTCTTTCATTTCGAGCACCTATCACATTTGTATGCTTGCTCTTTTTGTATTTGTATTGCCAATATTTTGATTGCCACTTGCAGAGTTTTGATCGCCGTTATTGCCACTTCCAATGCTCCACCTTTTCCTATTGAAAAAACAAATTTTTATCATCATAATGCAATGTATAAATTAAGGCAAAAGCAATCTACCAATGTTCAAATTTCATTTATCACCTAAAAAAGAGGCGAAAGATACCAAAGGGACGACATCCAAACTCATTAGCCAAAAATATACTGACAACACCAAGGCTAACAAAAAGCCCAACAGACAAACAATAGTACACAAAAAACATAACATAGAAAACTAAAGACTGAGCAACACGAACCCCACCAAAAATTGGGAGTGATCTCATGTGTTCCTGAAGGATAAGCTGATTCTGCTCCACATATGGCACATCAAGCAAACAAAATCAAGGTAACAAACAAACAAAAACTTCGGGAAACGCATACACTCAAAAGGATACAAGGACGGATGCGTCGGTTGGTATAATGTCTCCTATGTGAGATTTACCAATGATGTGAATCTAACTCAGTCAAAATGTCAAAAATAGGCATGAGACACAATTGTTAAAATTGCAGATAACACGACTTTCATTTATCTGAAGATATGAGACCATTAAAACACATCGCTAGTGCGTTTAGACACAGACATATCCTATTGGTCACCCAATTCGTGATGTTCACAGTAGAACTATGAAAAATATAAGGAAAATAATTCCTCTCCCATGCTTTAAGTTTTTTGAATAACCTTTCAAAATGGGTTTCGAAGTCAAGCCCTGTACAAAGTGTCAAAATCGGGAATATGCCACACATAGAACAATCTGCGGTTGTTAAATTTTGATTCCCCCCGTCACCTTCATTTCGTATATTTTCAACATTGAACTCTTCGATCTGTTATGAAATATGTCTCCAGTGAGCTTAGAAAACTGAAACCCTGTTATGATCCACCAACTCATGATGGTAACCGATAAAAGTTCAAACTAATAAAAACGTTCAATAATATTTAATCATTATTGAGACAACAAAGCTTTGGGCAGTTGGTATAATTCTGCTTCATCATGAAAAGCTGTCCATTAAGAAAACTGAAATCATCAATCTTAAAAAATATACACGAATATCAATGCAAAATATATATATATAAATGACACATGACTATCAAATTCATTGTTGCATATCTATTTGCAAGTAACACAATGCAAAATGAGATATAAATACTCACTGTAAAATTACTATTGACCAAATTCAAGTGTATGCTGTGTAATTCAAATATAGGTTATAGCTTATATTTTTTCAGCAAGTTTTGAATGGAGTTTTTGGTAGACGGTTAAATAGTATACCAATTATGATTTGAAATGGTCATTTCGATCAGAAGGCCCAGAAACTATTAATTTATTAAGTCATTTTCTGTCTTTCAGTTAATTTTTAGACTTATCCACTGCGGAAAATTAAAAGTACTATTCAGAAAATTTGCTGGCAGTCGATTTGGAACTGTACACTCAATGTTCAGCCCGTTCAGTAATTATTAATTAACTCTACACATTAACAACATACTTTATCGTCTTTTAAAAAAGGATAATGAACAGTACTTAATTGACTGTAAGCAAAACGTCCGAGCATTTAGCGCAGTAGATAAGTCTGAAAGATTTAATATCACGTATTGTGTTGTTATTCATACTTTTCAGATGACGTTAAGATCCCAATGATCGTTTATCAATACAACTAATTTACTAGACAGTAGTGTTTTTTTTTCTTTTCGTAGTTTGTTTGTCATGATACATTGATCGTCTAATCTTTCAGCAACTTCTGCCTCATTTTAACTAGATATGTACAAGTATTTTATCAATTGAAGTCTATAACCCTCCAAAAACTAAAATTACAATATTAATCAACTTTGAATTTGAAATACACATTTATCTAAATCATCATAAGCATATACTTTACCTACGATTACTGATTCGGATATCACTGAATTCATATCTTGTTTTCATTCCGAAATCATTAAGTCTGCCATATATTTCTTCCACATCTGCATTTCTCTTTTGAATTGCCATTCCTAAAAATTATACAGAAAAGCCGTATTGTCATATTTCTTCTTGAAAAACGCAAAACAAAGTGCAAGTTGTTTAGAGTATTTGGTCTTTGCTGTTCAAAACATAAAAGCTCCCACTCAAGATCCCCCTTCCCTTCCTGGCTCAGGATGGTGACTTTAGGAAATATTGGCAACGTTTATTACACTCCCAAACCGTTTAGTGCTCAGTGTTATTCCCTTTTACCGACGCTATATTATTTTTTTCATACATCTGTTTTTTTCTAAACTCAAATTGACATATTAAATAATGCAAATTGGTCAAAATATCTGTAACAAACGCTGAATCCCAATTTCATTATATTCAAAAAGAGATATTGTGTTGTTGACAATGAGAAAACGATCAACTAGAAACCAAAGGGCAATGGTAATAGTAACTAATTGTTACCGTACCACCTTCGACACTATAGACCAGAACCTAAATCGTAAAGTTAGTTTTAAAACCAGAACCTAAATCGTAAAGCTAGTTTTAAAAGGCGGAAATTGAAATATGAAATGAAAATACTTGATACATCTTGAAGGTGTTAATCAAGATGTAATTAATACCATTTTCTACTTTGAAAGGGTAATGTACGACATTTAGTTATTCTTAATATCACTGTTTTAGTAATATGTGTGATTAATGCATACCTTTAATGAGCAAAAAAGTATCCTAAAAGCTAAGGATTTCCCGAAAAAAATCCCAATATAAATAACTGTTATTGTTGGAATTTGTCAATTTAATGTTATTGCTGTCTTATGTTGGTAACAGAATGTGTTTTTTATGAAAGAAAGTCTTGTGGTGTTAGCATAATTATCACAACCACTTCCATTCGATTATTGGATCAAAACGCACATGCATTTAAAATTGTTGGACTATTTGCCGAGAAATTTGTCAAACCAGATTACAGATACTAGCTGTGTTTTTTCTTTAAATTAATAAAGGCATATTTCATACTTAAAGTAAGCATTTATAATGTAAATGTGAAAATTAGTTCATCCTTTACCTCAACAATTGTAAAATCTTCATATGTTTTATAAAACCAGACGGGTTTATACAATTTCATATGAGGAAAAAGGGAGTCCTTTTCAAAAATATTTTCTTGACAAAAATCAAGTATAGCTGTCATAAAGAGGAACACTTTTGTAATCATCTGAGGAGGTTATGTTTAGACAGCAAACGGTTTGATGTAGTACTGAAGAAAATGTAGAAAATAGGCGAATAATGCAGGGTTTTATAAAAAGCGAGAATTTTTCTAATTTCCAAATTATAAAAGAGGGACAAAAGATACCAGAGGGACAGTCAAACTCATAAATCGAAAATAAACTGACAACGCCATGGCTAGAAATGAAAAAGACAAACAGACAAACAGACAAACAATAGTACACATGACACAACATAGAACACTAAAGAATAATTAGCACTAACCCCACAAAAAGCTAGGGGTGATCCGGAAAGGTTAGCAGATCCTGCTCCACATGTCGCACCCGTCGTGTGTGTTGCTTATGTGATAACATACCCGGTAAATAGTCTATTTCGGTAGGTCACATTCATGAAAGGGAAGGGGATTGTAGTTTCGACATAAGGAACATATCCGATATCATTTGTGAAACGGTTATTCCATAACGGTCAACCAATTTGTGATGGCGTCCGTTAAATTTACGAAAGGATGATTTCAACTTCACACACTTGCTTATGAGCAGCAAACCCTCTGTCAAGAAAATTATGATAAGCAATGCAAGCACGGGAATATCGTATCAATTGGGAGATATGTACCCCGTATGCAGGTGCTGCTGGAATGTTGCTACTTAGAAATGAAAAGTTCACAATTGGAAAGCTGAAATCATCTCTTTTGTCGTAAAGTTTTGTTTTGAACCGACCCTCATTGTCAATTTCTAGATTTAAGTCAATACATGTATATGAGGCCGACTTAACTGTATCTGTAGTATCCTTCATCTCTAGGTCGATGGGATAGATGCGTTCAACATAGTCACCAAATTTTGAAAGAACATCATCTATTTAGCGGAAAGTAGAGTTAAAAAATATTGCTAACCTCTTATCTTTCTTCCTAAGAAGTTCCTGTATGCAGTCAGCCTCATAACAATAAAGAAACAAGTCGGCAAGAAGAGGGACACAATTTGTTCCCATTGGAATGCCAACAGTCTGTTTAAAATCACGTCTTCCGAACGTACCAAATATGTTGTAAATCAAAAAAACAAGCATCTTGATAAAGTCAGTTTCAGAGGATTTTTTGTTTGAATCAGAGTGATCCTTTACAAAGTAGAATGTGTCCCTCCCTAACACAAGATACAGTTTATCTACGGTGGCCATTCTTTTTTATGAAACAAAGCAATACCAACGCTTTCAATTTGTCTTTTAGTTTGGAATGTGGAATATTAGTAAGTGTAAAGTGTAGAAAAGTCAAATGTTTTAATACTATTACAAGATGAAAGAAGGTTAGATATTATGTACTCCAAAAGATCTTTGGAATTTTTAAGTATCCACATCTGATTATATTATTCCTTTACCATTTAAGGGATTATACTAATTCGTATTTTTTTTTTAAATCATTTTGCCCATTATATGTGGACATACATGTAAGACTGTCCATCATATGAGACCTTACTACAAGAAATGATAATGTTATTTTGAAGCCTACAATTAACTGTACCTATGTTCACTGAATTACTTTTAAATGGTTCAAGTATGATTTCAAATGAAGAAAACTCGTTTATTTCCTATTGTACAAAGTTTCTTATCCAATCGATAAGGTTTACAAACTAACGATTCATACAATATATCCGTAAGCATTTCATCTTAATAGTTGCATTTTTCTTTTTCCCAAATCATGACCCTCAACTGACATTGTCAATATTTATATCATGTAACAGAGTATGTAAACAAGAAGTTTTGATTTATTTTTGTAAATTGTATCCAGGAGACAGATTAATATAAACACTTATTGCTTGTTTCTGAATCCTATTTACCATCAGGTGAATTTATATTGTACAAGGTGCATCATATTTCATAATAAAATATTGTTTGCACTAAGGACCCAATAAGCAAAAGGAAGAAGTATGATAAAAGCCATATGTAGCCTTGATAATGTAACAATATTTTAAAAACATTCAATATGATATTAATTTCAATGGAAATGAATAGATGATATACTCTAGTCACATAAGTAGATATATCCTATTTATACTTTCACAATATAACTTCAAAATAGTCTGCCGAAACACCTTCTGAAAGTGTTCGCAAAGTACACTATTTTGAACAACAACTGTGATGACGATAATCATTTGCAAATAATAAAGTCTATACAATATCACAATATAATCGACCAAAAGGGAGATATTTGAGATTTAAGATCGAAGCTAATTTTATGGTCCACCAAAATACATTTCTATTTATATCAATTGTTTATATCCTCTTCTTTAATTTGCAGTCAATGACGTTACAAAATAATACTTTCATGTATGTCAGATGTAAATGGACACATTTTCAAAAAATAGTAAAATTACTTTAATGGAATGTTTATATGCAACTTTTTGTTTTACTTTTTTGTATATTTTTTAACATAAGTGCCATACCACAGACTGTCAGAAGCAAACAGCTAAATATTACTTCATCCCTCATTATCAACTGTTTTCTAAAATAGAAATAGTAATACCCAACATTAAGATAGCTTATAACTCTAGACCACAACAATATATTTTTATGTTTGTTGATATTTAGTTTATAAAAGTTTTATAAAAGAGTATATTTTCGAGTTTGCTTCAAAGTAGCAGTCTTTGAACCATTGCATTATAAAAGAAATTTATATAAAACAGTACGATTACAAGAATAGTAATATCACTTGACGAAAACGTTTATATTAAAGTTTACTATCTGGGGGAGGGGTGATTCCTTATATATCAAAGATACATTAAACAAATGCTAAACTGAAATAAAATTGAGAATTAAAATGGGGAATGTGTCAAAGTGACAACAACTCGACCATAGAGTAGACAACCGCCGAAGGCCATCAATGGGTCTTTGAAAGTTTTAGAAAAAAGAAAAATATATGTATGCGTTTATTTATATCAATACTGTTTTTTTTTTACTGTATGTTGCAATTTTCCAAAAGCTATTCTCAATCAGTGTATTTCAAAATACAAAGTTATATGCATAACCAGGACAATTAAAAATCCCTGACATAATTCAAAAGAGGAGAATCTCAATACATTTATATAAGGCCTCTCAATGATAAAAATAACAGATTTCTCTTTGACAAAACGGATATTCGGGAAACAAATAGTCAGGGAGACAAAAACCAAGGGACAACTGCAAGTAATTGAATGTCCAGTGAATAATACTTAGAAATATTCAGATTTATCGTAATGAGTTCTAAATCCATGCAATTTCTCTTACGTCCGAAAAACCGCTTAATTGACATCAGGCACAGTACTTTAAAAGATATTTCCTTAGCACACACCTTTGTGCTTATGGTAGTAAAGTATGCGTTTCCTCAACCCTGCGCCTCTCTCAAAAAAAAAACCCTTTACCAATTTGATCTTATTCAGCGCGCGTAGATATAATCATACACTGGCTTATTCTCATAGTTTGTGCTTGTTACTTTGGTATTTATCTTTTAAATTGATGGGAAAAACTTGAACATAGGTTATCTGCTGTTATATGAATTTATAAAATCAACTAATAAACTTACAAAAATAATGGGAAAGAAATTACTGTATTACATTTAGACTGTAAACGAGATGAACGCATTGTTTGCAAACAAATTAAAACTTACCTTGAATTTTCTTTGCAGTATATAGCCTTACCAAATGTGTGTCTTTTTATATGCTAAATTTAATATACTTTTAACCACCAAAACCAATCAGAAATAGGTTTATCACGCTTCAAACTGTGTCTTTGCACACTTCGTGTATATTTAGCAATCTTTGATTTATACAAAAAAAAAATCAGACTTAGAAGTGGGTGTATTTTGTTAAATATCTTAAAACTGTAAAATGCAAAATTGTTTTTAAATTCAAAAGAAACAGTTAGTAAAATAACATATTCGAAGTTGTTGATGTGTGTAAAAATGTGCATTAATGTATGGTAAAAGATTATATCACCTCCCTACATAATTAAATACAATGAAATGCAATCATTTCTAAAACAAATACGCCTACTGTCTTCTTTATTTTACTTTTTGTATTTTTAAGCCAAAAAAGAGATGCAGGGTAAACTTTATAAAAACTTATAACAAAATATATCAAATACCGTACTGGTATTTCCTGTATTTAAAGAAATGAATCCTGTTTTATTTTATATTGTATACAGATGTTGTTACTAACGTTTGAATCAATTACATCTGAACAAAAAATAGTTTGTTTGAGTGCATCATGATAAATTGATTATATATGAATACAAGTAGTGTCATCTAGACGTGCAATTCGTTGTTAATTTTGAAGATACATAAGGCTGGGGAAATTATATTAATTACTTTATATTGATCACAATAATAACGATAAAACACAATGAGTCTATCATATAAGAAGAAAAAACGGTTTGGCGTACACATTTAGTTCTAGTACCTTTGCTGTTTTTTTTACACAAAGTACTTTAACAAAAACAAGGCAATACCCAGTCCAAGAATGTTACATTTTACTGAAAGTAAACTCACAGAATTTGACCTGATGAGACTGTGTTTAAAGAGATTGTTTATATTGTACATATTTTGTCAAGTGAAATCATATGTCTCACACACTCTGGAAATTGTTAGAAATTATTCAATGATGATATTATACTTGCGTTCGAATGTAACAAAGGAATGATTTAAAATTCATGAATCGGAAAAAGAGCTTCATTCAACAGACGACAAACAATAATTTCAAAATCTTTTAAAATAGTGAATTTCAACAACATCAACCTCACCTAGAGCAAGGGAATGTATGAAAGGTGAACTATTGTATTTCTGCACACTTTAACAGTCCGTTGACGTTTTTTATATTATTATTTAACAGTCATAACAGAGTCAGAGTAGACGTAATAGTGACGTTATGACAAATTGAACCTTTAAGAACGGTAAACAAAGTCGTGATGTTATCAGAACTTGAGTACAGAATCTATATTGAAAGAAAAAGTAAAATAACAAATATAACAAACTCCAAGGAAAATTCGAAACGGGAAGTCTCTTATCAAATGGCAAAATCAAAAGAACAAACACATCTAACGAATGGAAAACAACTGTCATATTCCTGACTTGGTTCAGGCATTTCCTTATGCAGAAAAACTTGATTTATAGCTATCGATACCTTCTCGCTTGTATGGCATGCGCAGTTGCATAAAATTCTATTATATTGACAACTACGTGTGAACAAAACGAACGGACATAATAGGAAAAAAGTCAAAAATAGGGGAACAGCAGTTAACATTGTGTTTCAATCTTAATCACTATAAAAACAAACAAATGTCAACGAAGAAAAACAAAATGGCATATAGACAAAGCACACAAGTAAAAAGAAAAGAAAAGAATACACACAAAAAAAACATTGCACAATAACACTATGGCGGGATGTACAAGTACCGAGCCACGTCAAAAGGATATTACCAAAACAAGGACTAAACAATAAAGGTTAATGATTTACAAAGACATTAAAAGAACACAATAAAACTATATTAAGATGATGAACAATGATATAGAATCTATACTTCAAGACCATCATGTATTATATGTGCAGTTGATACGGAATATGTATCAACAATGTATTGGTATCTTCCGATAAATAGAATTGAGAATGGAAATGGGGAATGTGTCAGAGAGACAACAACCCGCCAAAAGAGCAGAAAACAGCATTAGACCACCAATGGGTCTTCAACACAGCGAGAAAAACTGGCCCCTAAACAACGTGTACTAGTTCAGTTAAAATGGACGTCACGCTACACTCCGAAATGAACTAAAATTAAAAAACAGACATGGCTAACAAAGGCCAGAAGCTTCTGAATTGGGACAGGCGCAAAAGTGCGTCGGGGTAAAACATGTTTTGTGAGATCTCAACCCTCCTTCTCTACCTCTAGCCAATGTAGAATAAACAAACACACAGCAATACCCACAGAAAAACTCAGTTTAAAGGAAGTCGAAGACCGATGTCAGAATAGGTAAATGAAGAAACTAAGCAAAATGTCAATGAAAACTTTTTTTTAGAAAAAGGATGATACGTTCGTTGACACAACCCTGGTTTATCAACTTGCTCAGACACTAGTGACGTTTTAATAGTTTATTTTTCCAAAGCGTTTTTCCGAGTCCTCATCCGTCAGGACGTTCAAAAACTAAGCATTTGAAAGAAATATACATATAAGATATATCTTCACATCTAAACTTCTTAAATGGCGTTGCAAATGTGATTGATTGATTCAATGCTTGTGTTTTATGCCACTTTTGGCACAATTGCCGTCAAGTTTTTTATTGTTGGAGGAAACAACCCATGTCAATTAAGACCGGAGTCGAACGCATATGACCATGAACGGTGTGTCAACTCGCGAAATTAGTGTTGAAAGGCCACTGATCAATGTAAAGGAACTACTTGGATGGCTTAGCCAATAAGATCCCGTTGAAAATAGGGGAAGATGTACCCTATATACATTTGACGCTTGGATTATGTACTCAAAAATAAAAATGTAGATATGTTGGCTTGCAGTTAAGTTCAAGTCGATCTCTGACGGTCGATTCATAAGAGAAGGTCAAAAACGTCAAACCTATATCAAATTTAATAACACATATGCGATCATAATTATCATGTTGACTAGAATTTTTGTAAGTCATTGCGAATTTTTATGGCGTACACCGAAAAATGGCCGTCTAAATATTTTCCACACGATTCACTTATTGTTTTTTGTTTTTTATTCTAACTTTAAGAACAAATATACTGCTGCTGACACAATGAATGTTGTGTTGACGCGTAACATGTCTCATTTATAAAACATATCAGTCAGCATATGAATGGTGTTATAGATCATAAAATAAATAAACAGGTCAAGGAGTCCTAAAAAAAACTTTAAGACAGATGCTTCCGAAAAGTATTGACTTGTTTGATTGACCGTCAAATATATATCGTGATTTTGTATTTTCGGTGTTAACAAAATAAAAGCAATACTTGATAAATATCACGAGTCCGAAACGTTTTTCGGGATTTAACTTCATTAGGATCACTCAAAGCCGAATAATTGAAAGCCCAAGATATATAAGATCCGAAAGTTATATGACCATAAATTACTTAAATATAATCTTGGTGCAAGTTGGCGTGAGTGTAGTCTACAAGCATTGATATCGACACAGGGGAAATAAAAGTGCAAACAACTCTATAAACAGTATTTTTCAAGTACGTACATGACGATACAAATTGGAATTTGAAACCTAATAGTTATTGTTCATGTTGTTACATAGAATGTGTTATGCGGTAAATGATCCTCGATTACGCACATTGCTTTTGTTGGTGTATCATTGACAACTTCTTCACATTCTTATCTATAAATAAATGTTTCCTGCTCACCGATTAGTGTTTAATCGTATGCACTAACCAAGGCCAGTGTGGGTGTTAAAAATTAAACACGATAACAAGTTTAGTTTTTGATCAATATATAAAAGTACAAAATAAGTGCGTCTATTATCCTTGAAAATCAACCATTAAAAACTTGGTGGGCTTTATGATGTTAAATATGTACTTTGCAAATGCAAATATTCATTTCATTTCTTTATGTTTTGCCAATGCCAATGTTGTTTTTTTTTATTTGTCATTTTAGACAGTTCATGAATATGTCAATCAAATTTGAATGTTTATTGAGATCTGTTTAAGTTCTGTAAATCGTTGAAAAAACTTCAAAATCAAATGCTCTATATTGTGTTGTTTATTTCGGCATGTTCGGAGTTAATTTTTTGTGCGGTATATAATCTGACAAATGTTTATTTAATACACTTAAAATAGTGTGTCTTAAACAATTACAAGCATACAGTAAAGAGAAATAGGCGTTCTATATTTGCATATTTAGTAATATTATGATTTACGATGCAATCCGGAAACAATTTTGAAAAGAGTATAATTATGTAATATAATGTTATGTCATTGGTAACAATGACGTCGGCAAACTTCTGTTCACAAATTTTCATTAAAATCTCAACGTACAAAAAAGCATGGTAACAAATTTAAAGTCGCTGATGTATAAAGATATGTGCATTAATGCAATCAAGTGTAGTCTTTTATAAGCACCTTTACATATTGAATACAATGACAAATTCACCATGGAATGTTTGTCAATATTTTCTTCACAATAAGTGTGTTCCATAAACGATACATCAACTGTCCTGTTTTATTTGTTACCTTTTTTTACATGTTTTAATAGGGGAAAATGTTAAAGGGACAAAAGTAGTATTATTTTTTTCACGGCTTTGGGTTGGCCTTTCATATACCCAAGGCAGGTAAAGGAAGTCAACTTAGGAGCGCTATGATTGGATGTAAGGGTAACATATAATTTCATATTTGTTTATAAATAACTGTAGTGCGTATATTTACAATATAAATTTTGAAACACATTGAAATATTTTATATTCGAAAGGGCCATGATAACATTTCTAAAACAGTTTAAACAAGGTATAATATCGCACATAACTGTTGTGTCCAGGATTTTATTTAAAAAAATTGTAAATTAGAAAATGTTAGTACTGTCGCCTATGGAAGACTAAATACTGCAGTTTTCCCTTAATAGCTTGTGGTCACGTTTTATTTTCTAATAAATCAAATCAGATGTTAAAGTAACCTTTAATAAGACAACAATCAAACAACACATATTATAAAAAGTCTGGTTTAGAATTTATGTCACTTGTTGAAAATAAATAAAGCTTATATTTAAATTTGGACGAAAATGGACGAAGTATTGACTAATTGACTATTCGAAAAATTGGGAAACAAGTTACATGTCATATGAAGACCTATAGCGAAATTACTTTACAAAAAACTGTAATGATAGTATAATGTAGCCTTTTCCATATCCACTTTTCAGTAATTATGAATTTACGATTAGAAGCAGGAAACTACACATGTTCAGTACTACTGATCATCTGCAATAATGTCAAAAGAATAGTATACTATAAGCGTTTTTTTTTTTTTTTATTTCTGTTGATTTAGAGATAACATTTCATTATTTTGGATATACGTATTGAAAAATTATTAATGGTCTTTCACCTTCTCAAGTACTTGTGATCAAACCCGTTCGAAATATTTGTAAACAAAAGTAACATATATATAAACAAAAAGAAGATGTGGTATGATTGAAAATGAGACAACTCTCCATAAAAGACCAACTGACACAGTATTAACAAATGTAAAACAATTCAAACGAGAAAACGAACTGCCTAATTTATGTACAAAATAATGGGAAAAAAACAAATATGTTACACAGCAACAAACGACAACAACTGAGTTACAGGCTCTTGACTTTGGACAGGCACATACAGAATGTGCGGAGTTAAAGTCGTTTGAAGGCGCCAATCCTCCCCTAACCTGAGACAGTGGTGTAACAGTACAATATAAGAATAAACTATACAAATCAGTTGAAAAAGGCTTAACTCATCAGATGGATACAAATAGAAATACATCTAACAAAAACACAGAGTGGACGTGGACGGGTACTTATACATCTCCACAAAAAATTACACTAAGTACAGATGTGAGAGTACTCGCAGTTACTGACAGCTAGTGCAAGCCAATAACAACTAATACACACAAATATGCATCTAAGACTATAGTTTTCTTTATACGCCACAACACTGATCTGCACTGCAGTAAACCAGTATATGCATGGCGAATGTGCTGTCGACAATATCACATTTTTTTTTTAATTCAACAGGAAAAGGATTCAATACCTTAAACAATGATTTAAAATATTTGGAATAATACCACCATCCTCATGTTCGAAGTACAGAAATGGAAACAATCAACATTGAACAAGATAACCGGTGTATAAGTAAATTAGAAACACACCTTAATATGGGAAACAAAACTGACACAGTATTAACAAATGTAAAACAATTCAAACGAGAAAACGAACTGCCTAATTTATGTACAAAATAATGGGAAAAAAACAAATATGATACACAGCAACAAACGACAACAACTGAGTTACAGGCTCTTGACTTTGGACAGGCACATACAGAATGTGCGGAGTTAAAGTCGTTTGAAGGCGCCAATCCTCCCCTAACCTGAGACAGTGGTGTAACAGTACAATATAAGAATAAACTATACAAATCAGTTGAAAAAGGCTTAACTCATCAGATGGATACAAATAGAAATACATCTAACAAAAACACAGAGTGGACGTGGACGGGTACTTATACATCTCCACAAAAAATTACACTAAGTACAGATGTGAGAGTACTCGCAGTTACTGACAGCTAGTGCAAGCCAATAACAACTAATACACACAAATATGCATCTAAGACTATAGTTTTCTTTATACGCCACAACACTGATCTGCACTGCAGTAAACCAGTATATGCATGGCGAATGTGCTGTCGACAATATCACATTTTTTTTTTTAATTCAACAGGAAAAGGATTCAATACCTTAAACAATGATTTAAAATATTTGGAATAATACCACCATCCTCATGTTCGAAGTACAGAAATGGAAACAATCAACATTGAACAAGATAACCGGTGTATAAGTAAATTAGAAACACACCTTAATATGGGAAACAAAACTGACACAGTATTAACAAATGTAAAACAATTCAAACAAGAAAACGAACTGCCTAATTTATGTACAAAATAATGGGAAAAAAACAAATATGATACACAGCAACAAACGACAACAACTGAGTTACAGGCTCTTGACTTTGGACAGGCACATACAGAATGTGCGGAGTTAAAGTCGTTTGAAGGCGCCAATCCTCCCCTAACCTGAGACAGTGGTGTAACAGTACAATATAAGAATAAACTATACAAATCAGTTGAAAAAGGCTTAACTCATCAGATGGATACAAATAGAAATACATCTAACAAAAACACAGAGTGGACGTGGACGGGTACTTATACATCTCCACAAAAAATTACACTAAGTACAGATGTGAGAGTACTCGCAGTTACTGACAGCTAGTGCAAGCCAATAACAACTAATACACACAAATATGCATCTAAGACTATAGTTTTCTTTATACGCCACAACACTGATCTGCACTGCAGTAAACCAGTATATGCATGGCGAATGTGCTGTCGACAATATCACATTTTTTTTTTAATTCAACAGGAAAAGGATTCAATACCTTAAACAATGATTTAAAATATTTGGAATAATACCACCATCCTCATGTTCGAAGTACAGAAATGGAAACAATCAACATTGAACAAGATAACCGGTGTATAAGTAAATTAGAAACACACCTTAATATGGGAAACAAAACAGCTGAGCAGCATTCCACAAAATGCTCCACGTCAATCCATAAAAAAAACGGAGATGAACTTAGGAACTCAAAAAGAGTCCCTTACCCAAGCTCCATTTAACACCTATCGTCGTTCTCAGGTGAACACAGATCCGTCGATAGGACCCTGTTGTTGTTTGGTTTTTCTCACTTGTTTAACCATAATACATGCCAAAATGTGTGAGTTTGTAAGAACTGTTTGTCCGGACAATCTTTTATACACAACAAAAAGATTAGAATATAACAATAGCACCATAAAATAAAACAACACAAACTCCCTATGAAATAAAAATTGAGTGAACCAAAGTGCTCTTGGTATAATCGTTTTGTTATTTAATACAAAAATATATTATATGAATCTCGGAAGGAAAATTCAAACAATGCGAATCGACAAGATGCGTTTTAGGCTAGTAGCAAAGTAAAAACAGGTAAACATGAATAACAAAAATACCGAACTCCAAAGCAATTCAAAAGGGGAAAGTCTATTAAAACTGACAACATCAAAAGCTTTCAATTACCGGAACAATCGAACAGAAGTGAAATACGTGACCGTAACTAAAAGGGGGACGGATTGCAAAGGAAAATTTTAAACCCTAAATTGAAGAAAAATAAATCCATATCAAAATAAAGAAACAACGAAATAAATCATTGCACGAAAGGCGAAATATTTAGCAACACGAACCTGACAAAGAAGCTGATGCTAATTCGGGTGATCCTTATGGATGGAATATTAATGTTTAAGTATAGTAGCTATAAATTGACACCCGTCTTGTAACAAATGACAAGTATAATTTGAAACAAGTTGAAACATGAAAATAAAAGTCACGTCTCTCCGACGTAGAGTTAAGTTCTCAACTAAGTCTCACTAACGATTGCTAAGTAAAAGTCAATGTAAGAAACAGTCATGGTTGTATCTGTAGTATCCTTTATCTTCAATGGGGCAGATGAGATCAATATTGTCAACTTGTTTTGCAATACTCAGTGGAGGATCGCTTTTTTATTGTATAAAATTGGAACAGAACTCAATATTTTGTCATGTAAAAGACCCTACTAATCTTATTGCCTTCTGTATTAAAGTCTTATTGAGCGCCTTTAATGCCACCTGCTGCAATGGAAAGGTCTTGTGTTCGCTTTTCGCTCCTATAAAATTCCAGTTGAAGGAAAACATAATGGCGATATGAAGTTATCATGTAAACAGGTCTATGTTTTATGGAGTCATTGGGATAGAAAACTCTTAAGTTTATTTATATAGATTAGTAAGTATATAAACATTTTTTTTTTTTCATTTTACTTCTTCTTGTCATATATATGTTCAAACGATATTTTGTTTTTACATGTAATGTGTCGGACGCTCTTTGTTTAATTTACCTTCATCAGGAAGCGTTCAAAGCCAAATATTTGAAAGCCAATGATGTATAAACATCGAAACAGTTGAAGAGCTTTTTCACCAAATAGGACATAAACTACTTTAGATTCATTTATTTAAATGAATACCAATTTTCGTGGATTGAGAAAAACTTGCATTTTCGGGGATATTAGATTTCGTGAATTTGCCAAAGTCTGCATACAACCTTATAGAAAATGTATAATTCGCTGAACATTTAAATTCGTGGATTACCTGTACCAACGAAATCCACGAACATTGGTATCCACGTAAATAAATGAATTCAAAGTAGATTATTGGGTTTTTCCCCTGATAGTGCATGCAGTATGCGAGTACCTTATTGGTTGTTTACAGCTTAGTTTTGTCAATCATTTATATCATTAAATTTCAACGTTTACTAATTTAGACACTCTTGTATATAATCCTTCTTTTATAGTTGAGTTTTGTGGATTTTGTTTGACCTGTTCTGGCTCTGATGGTTTAAATGCCCTTGAACGTTTTACATTTTAATTTTTCAAATTTTGGCCATGAACCTGCCTTATGCTGTGTATTCAAGAAACTTAAAATCTATATCATCTTTTTATAAATGCTTTGAAGAACATTTTTTTTTCACGTTGTTTCACAAGTATTAAACAAGTAAATGACATTACTGTGCGTTTTTAGAAATAACATAATAAATATATTGTTCATATTCAACGTGAACATTAGTCGTATCATGCAATTAGATTTGGCGATGAAAAAAGTTCAAATCGGATTTCCCTTGTTTACCTGAAAAATCAACTATTTTTTTTTCTCGACCGGTTGTATTTTAGGAACGATACTTTAATAAATATTTCGGGCCGGGATCGATATGTATGTAGAGATCTTAATATTCGAAATCTTAACAAGGAAATGAAGAAACCAAAGGGTCTATCACACCATACCATGCATCACACATAAAACAATACAGTTAACAACCAGACCCTCCCCCTCCCCCCCAATAAACAAAAAACAGGGGTCAATCCATGTGCTCCGGTCGGCAGAGTCAATACTTATGTCTCTATAGTTATCAAAGGTACCAGGATTATAATTTAGTACGCCAGATGCGCGTTTCGTCTACATAAGACTCATCAGTGACGCTCAAATCAAAATATTTATAAACCCAAACAAGTACAAAGTTGAAGAGAATTGCGGATCCAAAATTCCAAAATGCTGTGCCAAATACGGCTAAGGTAATCTATGACTGGGATAAGAAACTCCTTAGTTTTTCAAAAAGTTCAAAGTGTTGTATACAGGAAATTTATAAAAATGACCACATTATTGATATTCATGTCAACACCGAAGTGTTGACTACTGGGCTGGTGATATCCTCGGGGACGAAACGTCCACAAGCAGTGGCATCGACCCAGTGGTGTAAATAGTTATCAAAGGTATCAGAATTATAAGTTAGTACACCAGACGCGCGTTTCGTCTACAGAAGACTCATCAGTGACGCTCAAATCGAAATATTTATAAACCCAAACAAGTACAAAGCTGTAGAGCATTGAGGATCCAAAATTCCAAAACGTTGTGCCAAATACGGCTAAGGTAATCTATGCCTTGGATAAGAAACTCCTTAGTTTTTCAAAAAGTTCAAAGTTTTGTATACAAGAAATTTATAAAAATGACCACATTATTGATATTCATGTCAACACCGAAGTGACATCATTTGTGTTCCTTTTGTTTAAATTAACTACGTTACGTTTCGAAGGAAATGGGTTACTACAAAACGGACTGGTTAATGTCTCTTGTTCAATTCTAAAACATTAAAAATAAATAATCATCATGCTTGCAAGGTATCGAATAAAAATAATTGAAATAAAACAGTATGTCTGGACAAAGTATAAAAATAACGTTTGCTGTTATGACAAAATATACATTAAAAGATAAACATGGCAGATACACACAGAAAAGTAACAATATAGAACCACGCGCCATAAGCGGGAAAGTGGGTGCTTCGGAAATTTAAGTCTGTTCCAATGATAAGACTCATAATGTTGATCATGACAAGTAAAAAGTCAATGACAAATCGGTAACGATTTCATACCGGAGAAAAACGAAATCTCATAACAGTCAACCAAATCATGTTGTAAACAATGTTTAAAATTCTAATGCGAAGAGTTCAATTTAACCATTTCGAACTCTTAGTTAATTATATAGCTTTCGTGTACGCAGAAACTTTCTTTGAAAATATTCGTGTAAGGAAATTCAAGAAAAACTCTGAAAAACTAATAAACTAAGAATTAAAAAGGAAATCGGTTAATCTTCATTCAGATTTGTTGTATTGTCCAGCTGATTAAAATTATAGCGACATTCGATCGAATCGAAAACCCTGTCATCGAATGTTTAATTTATTTCAGAATAAAAGGAAAGACAAAAACTTATGTTTTTAATTGTTTTTTATATAATTGTTTTATCTTAACCTTAACTGTTATGCAATGTTTACATCTGCAAGTCTTAATGCTTTCCTGTGTAATTTTCGAAATAGAAAGAGTTCAATTACAAATAATAGAAAAACAAAGGACATGTGGTATCCATCCATCACTCAAAATCAATACATGCATAGCAAAAGACACACAAAATGCAAGGGAACATTGCTGCTCTTCATCTTAAAGTCACATATTTGAAATTAAAACAATTAACGACGGTGTAAACCCAATACATTGTTCCCCGTTGCACGGTGCATCACTCAATAATGTTGCATGGATTCACTATTGCCCTTTTCAGCATTTACCTTTTTCAATTACAACACACTTTTTCTTTTTTATTAAGATAGTGAATTTTGGAAAATATACATCTATATTCTTTATCAGCGTTAATAAGGAATAGAACTTTTGTTAGTTATAACAATACAATTTTGTATGTAGCAAGGCAATTGATGACAACATCCTCAGCTCAAACCTTTTCAAGAAAGTATCAATGTTGTCGTTTTATTTCTAGCCAATTGCTAGCTAAAAAGTATAACAAAAATACCAAACTCCAAGACAACTTCAAACAGTGGAAGTCCATGGACACGCTATCAAACGCTATTTGTTAACGGAACAAATGAAAACAACTGCCATTTTCCTGACTTGGTACAGGCATTTTCCGAAGAAATGGTGAGCTAAACCTGGTTTTATAGTTAGCTACTTATGATATTCTTTACTTTCCTTTAGCTTACACATTTCGTAGAATATTGTATACAAAAGACAGGTAGCAAGTTGTATAACTGCTAAACCAAACGGAAAAACGAAAACACCACAAGATAGATAATTCATGAAAGTTGTATTTGTGCAATTAAAACCTTTATTAAATAATATATACTATTTGAAATAAAAAATTATTACAACAAAGCAAGTATTTAGCAGTATTGAAATATAACATATATATTTCTGCTTTAAAAAAATGTAATAAAAACTAAAAGGAAAATGAAGTGATATATATTATACAAAAAAACTATTAAAATAGTGTAGTGTATTAGTCTATCTTTCTCAGATTAGTTAATTAAACTATTATTTAAATGTCATAGTAAATGTTTCTTGGATTTGTTTGTGGTCCCTTGGTATATTCTCACTCTTTGTTTTAGGCCAATGAAAATATTATAAAACGTGATGTACCAATTCTCCTTTAATTTTCAACATTTTACCTATAATTTCAAGACATCAAATAAAAAGCAATACATTCATCTTATCATTCAAAATGTAGTTAACATTTTAAAGGAAAGGGACAAATGAAAATACTATTGGCTTTTGATGTGCAATATCTTTTTTTGAACAAATGCACAACGGAGAACATTTTTTTCTTTTATTTCATGGAAACTTTTGATTGCAAAATTAACAAGTATGTATTCATTTTTAATCAAGAGGCAATTGCTAATGATGTAAATACAGATGCAGAGACTTTTGATATTTTAAACTCACAGGATTGATCTGTGCAATGAAATAAACTCAAGTATCCGTAGAATTAACAAATATCAATGATTTATCTTAAGAAAGAAACTTGTTTACAGATAAAAAAAGTGTCAATTTACTCTAAAAATGAATTGCAGCTGCCCTTTTCATCGATTGGATTTTATAAAAATATTTCATAGTCATATCTGACATCTCAATCTTATTTCAAATTTAAGACTCCATACCTTATTGAGTGGTGAAATTACAACTGTTTGAATAAGAACTGAACACAATCAAATACCTTAAATACATTGAAATAGGTAGTATTCTTTATGAAGACAAATCGATTCGGGAAACACTAACACTTAGTTATTTGCTAAAAATACACGTAATAATATATAACATATATCTAAATATATTTGTGTAAAAATATCTACATATGGTGAAATTGTTATACATTTAAATTGTAAATCATATTTATCTTTTATCCTCATTTGACCAGTCACGTTTCTTTCCAAAGTCGCCAATATTTCCTATTCCCGCTACATGTGTATTTTTATTATTTTCTACATGCGAATTACCGATGTCGTTGTTGTTGTTTGCTTGATTACCATTTCCTGTGTTGCTACTTCCTATGCTTCATCTTTTATCCTTGCTTGACCAGTCACGTTTCTTTCCAAAGTCTCCAATATTTCCAATTCCCGCTACATGTGTATTTTTATTTTTTCTACATGCGAATTACCGATGTCGTTGTTGTTGTTTGCTTGATTACCATTTCCTTTGTTGCTACTTCCTATGCTCCATCTTTTATCCTCGCTTGACCAGTCACGTTTCTTTCCAAAGTCTCCAATATTTCCAATTCCCGCTACATGTGTATTTTTATTCTTTTCTACATGCGAATTACCGATGTCGTTGTTGTTGTTTGCTTGATTACCATTTCCTTTGTTGCTACTTCCTATGCTCCATCTTTTATCCTCGCTTGACCAGTCACGTTTCTTTCCAAAGTCGCCAATATTTCCTATTCCCGCTACATGAGTATTTTTATTATTTTCTACATGCGAATTACCGATGTCGTTGTTGTTGTTTGCTTGATTACCATTTCCTGTGTTGCTACTTTCTATGCTCCATCTTTTATCCTCGCTTGACCAGTCACGTTTCTTTCCAAAGTCTCTAATATTTCCAATTCCCGCTACATGTGTATTTTTATTCTTTTCTACATGCGAATTACCGATGTCGTTGTTGTTGTTTGCTTGATTACCATTTCCTTTGTTGCTACTTCCTATGCTTCATCTTTTATCCTCGCTTGACCAGTCACGTTTCTTTCCAAAGTCTCCAATATTTCCAATTCCCGCTACATGTGTATTTTTATTCTTTTCTACATGCGAATTACCTATGTCGTTGTTGTTGTTTGCTTGATTACCATTTCCTGTGTTGCTACCTCCTATGCTCCATCTTTTATCCTCGCCTGACCAGTCACGTTTCTTTCCAAAGTCTCCAATATTTCCAATTCCCGCTACATGTGTATTTTTATTATTTTCCTCATATGAATTACCAATGTCGTTGTTGTTGTTTGCTTGGTTATAATTTCCTTTGTTGTCATTGCCTATACTCCACCTTTTTCTATTGAAAAAGTAAATAACAAAATTAAAGCTAATACGTCCAGGTTTAAAACAGACAACAAATATGGGTGAATAGTATGACATTTTGTGTTATAGAACAAAGATCTAGGATCCTCTTAGTACATATTGGAATTCCAATATTCAATAGTAGAAAATAAGATATCCAGATTTGTACTTGAGGTATCTGAATTGTATTAAATTTCTATTAACAATGATTAAGATCCAAGATTTTACTTAAAACAATAATAAGTATGATTCAGGATTCTACTGGATTTTTTTTAAAATTATGAATTATGTTTACTGATGCACTTGATATAGAGAAAAAACAAAATGACCGATAACAGAATACAACTGTCAATAATTTATCACAAATGATATATGGTAAAATACATCAATTTTCGTGAAATTATTTTATTTATAATGGTATTTGCTAATATTTGTTTATGAAATTTTCATAAGCAAACAATTTTGACTTTTCAACACGACTAGAGTGTATATTTTTTTGAGACATAATTGAAAATTTAAAGTTTTATTTTCAAAATTTGTAGAAAAAAAAGACAGTCATTAACATAAATGAATTATTTTTTATCTTATACACACCATTTAATATAAATATAATTTAAAATTAGATTTTTGTTAAAAAGTGTCCCTAAAGGTACTCAAAATCTGCAAAATTGAAGTGTTTAACCACACATAGATTTTTGTATTGCCCTTTGGTATTTTCTTTTCATAACATTGGTTCATAACATTGGTTCAAGTTATATCTATTATTTCAAATGTATCCAGTGTAAACAATTTTTTTCTTTCAATTTTAGCATTACATATAGTGGCAGCTGAGGGTGTAACAAACAATATTTTTTTTTTCAGAATTCAAAACAAATTATTTTTTTCTCCAAAAACTGGAAACAAACTTTTTTTTCCAAAAAAAAAACCATAGGCTGGGAATGATGATGTGTTACAGATTCATAATTGGAAGTTGAAAACAGATGAAAGATGATAGATGAAATTCAACAAGAGTGTATGAGATGTAAGGACTTAAAGTGAATGTTTTAATAACGGAAATGACAGAAAATAAATATAGATGCTAACCACGGTTTTTTATGGGTTTAGTATTGATCAGTCCTTAGTCACTAAGTAGACTATGATAGGCCATTTGTATACCTGATCTCGAAATTTTTCTAAGCCATATACAAGATTTATAAATTTTAGTGTATAAGCATCGGAATATAAAACTATAAAAATTATCAACTATGAATTGTTAATACACATTGAACTAAAACTACTACAACTTTAGTTTTACCTGAGAAAATTCATTAAGGAATCAACGGCGAAATCATCATTGGCACCATTTATTTCTCCAAGATCTGCATTTCTCATTTGAATACCCATTCCTAAAAATGTTACAGAAAAGATGCAATTTGGTATTAATTTTTGAGAGAGGTACAACAAAGTAAAAGTTATATGGAGTTTGTGTAAGAGTATTTAGCTTTTGTCATTTAAACACATATGGAGACCCACCGAAGAGCAACCAGTTTTAGATATTGGCATTGCTCACGTTAGTAAAGATTTAGTAACCTTATAATCCTAAATGTTGATCTATAAAAAAAAAAGCAATTGAATACATGCTTTAGTATATAGCTCAAACCATTTTTTTTTTAACTCAAATTGACATAGTTCAAAACGCACATGGGTCAAAATGAATTTAATAAAAAAAATATTCGCAATTTAATTATATGAATATAAAAAGTTGTCAATGTAGAGCAATATTGGTCTCAAACGGATAAAGAGTTATTGTTTTATGTCAAATTTGGCCGAAAAAAAACAAAACCATAAAGGTCTTCGCTGTTGGACACTTACAAAACTTTAGCATTGTTTAGATTCGCTTATCTTTGATTGAACACTACTTCAAACAAGTATTGTGACAACAAATAGTTTGCACAAACAGTACAAATATAATCGACCTAAAGGAAAATATTTGGAATTTAAGATTAAAACTAATGTTTTGGTCAATGAAAATGTATTTCGTCGATGTTTTTTTTACTTTTTATTGGTTGTATACCAATATTTTAAGTCATTAACACGACAAAAACTAAACTTTTCGAATGTAAATAAACATATTGTAAATTAACAGTGTAATTGTTCTGTGGAATGTTTCTCAAGACTGTGTGTATTATATTTTTGAATAAGTATTAACACAACTTTCTTACCACATACTGTCATGACCAGACAGCTAAATATTACTACAGCCTTCATTGTCACTAGTTTTCTGCAATAGAAAAAAATATAATTCAGTATTGAAATACCATTAAGGTAGCTTGTTCTGTAGATCCAATTAATGCACGTGTTGTGCTTGTTAATATGTAGTTTAGTTCATTAGGCTGTTATTAAAACGTGTTATTAAAGAGTATATGTTCAAGCTCTTATACAAGTTAACAAGTATATGTTCAAGCTCGTAAACAAGTTAAAAGCGTATATGTTCAAGTTCCTATTCAACTAGCAGACTCTGCATCATTGTATCATTTCGGATTTATATATAAAACAGTACGTTTGCTTAAACAAAAACACAACTTGATGAAAAAGATCAAATCAGATTCTACTTTCATTGGAAGGGTCTTATATATTAAACATGTTAAGTCATCTAAATTGCATTAAGCAAATGTTTTCCAGCAATTAAGCTTTAAAAAAAAACTATATTTATGCCTTCATGCACATGATTATTGTTTATTTTCACTTTAAGTTACAATTTCCTGTATCCCTTTCTTAATATTTCTTTTTTTTTTAAATAATATGTTATTGCTAAGAACTGTTGCAAATGTTCAGATACAGCATAACGAATTCTACATGCATACATGTTTATACATCCATAATACCGCTTAATGGTTATAATGCATATTCTTTTTACAGAAAAAAACGCTTTCTAGCCATTTGTTATAATGATTTTAGGTGACTGAAGCATATATTAATCCCAAACACAATTGACCGAAAATGGGTTCGCAATACATTAATAGTAGGTCAATAAAATATACATGTTACATCATAAAAATTTATCTCGTTGAATAAACGGATGTTTGAGTTAAATGGCAAAACGACATTAATCCAACGACACAAACCTATAGAACAATCAAAAGTAAACAAATGATCACTCAACCTTTGACGTGTGTCTTAATGATTTGTTCTGATAAGTCCACAAAAGTTGTAAATAAACTTAACAACGACTTTTAAATTTAAAGTCTTACATCACCAATTTGTAATAAGGAATATATAGATATAGGAAGATGTGGTGTGAGTGCCAATGAGACAACTCTCCATACACATAACAATTTAAAAAGTAAACCATCATAGGTTAAAGTACGGCCTTCAACACGGAGCCTTGGCTCACACCGAACAACAAGCTATAAAGGGCCCCAAAATTACTAGTGTAAAACCATTCAAACGTATGCTTTTCTATCTCATGTTTTTTTTTAAGAAACCACCTTATTTGTACTAAATAATCATCCTTGTACAACAAAATCAACTAACTTATTCTCTCGGTTTTTACTTTTTACCTTGATTTGTATTTTCTTGATCTTAACATCGATACACTAATGTTGCCTTTACTTATAAACGCAAAAAATGCAGAAAACGAATTGCATATATCAACTTTTGGCTATTTACACGACGAAAACATTCTGCTTATGTAAATTGTTTCGTAATAAAACTTACCTTAAACTTCAGTTGCAGTATACAGCTTACCAAATGTATGCCTGTTTTATAGTCTGGTAAAAGAACGACAGAACCAATAAGGAAAGCGCCTCCCACATGTTTACCTGTTTTTTTATATATTTTTAGTATATTCAGCAATATATTGAAGTATAACATTTAAACACATAAAAGAAGAAGGTGTATTTGAAACACCATGATTATTATCATATGTCTACACCCTCACATGCAAAATTCCTTTCAAAAGATTTGTTTTTAAATCTATAATTACCGGTTAGTATAGTAAAATATCAAAAGTTGTTGACGTGTGCAGAAATGTGCATCAATGTATGCATGTAGTGACATGTTATATCATTACTCTATATTATCGAACATAATAAAAAAAAAACATTTTCTTAAAAGTATTAATTTATGTATGAAAGAGTACACTTTACTTTCTTCTTTCACATGTGTTTTGAAGCTGGGAATATTTTAATAGCTCGTGCTTTCTATTTGTTTTATTGCACATAAAAAGGAATGTAGGATAAATGTCACCACAAAATCAAAATAAATATTAATAATATGTAATAATTTAACCTCTAATAATAAGGTAAAGCCTGTTTAATGTAATGTTGTACACAAATGATCTTACTTTGGTCTTTATTAAAATGTCGGTAAACATCTGATAAAAATAAGAAATAAATATAACAGTTTAAAGAATTGTTATCGTGCTTTTATATTGATCTCAATGATAATGATGCAAATTTGTATTATTAATAAATACAAAACAGAGCAACAACAAAACCGACAGTTCCCAATTCTGGAATGCTATCATTTATGTGGAGCAGGATCTGCTTACCCTTTCGGAGCACCTAAGATCACTCCTAGTTTTTGGGTGAGGTTCGTGTTGTTTATTCTTTAGTTTTCTATGTTGTGTTATGTGTACTATTGTTTGTCTGTTTGTCCTTTTCATTTTTAGCCATGGTGTTGTCAGTTTATTGTCGATTTATGAGTTTGACTGTCCCTCTGGTATCTTTCGTCCCTCTTTTACTCAAGGTTTTAATCTGATTAGCGTCTTTGTATTCTGGGATACACAATTTGTCAAGTAAAAGTGTTTCTTTCACACGATATGGACCGTTTTAGAATATATTCAATGATGGTATATTTACGTAGAAATAGTATGAAATTACAAAAGAGGCGGTCAAAATTAATTGATTGATTCATTAACATAATTATGCTTTAGGTCTCCTTTTTCAAAATTCAAGAATGTAAAAGACAACACAGAAAGACAATTAACAGCCGCTAAAAACACAATGAGGAAGATAAATAACATCAACCTAATTACAAGCACAGCATGGTCTTGAAGGGTAAGCAGTTTAGCATAATTGTTACATACATGTACGTCAGTATGCGTGATAAGTAACAGCCGATTCATTCGTAGTGTTCGGTGTTGATAACATATTATAAGTACACTCTATAAATGAAAATAATACCTTATAAATTTCGTGCGTGCAAAGCGCTTTTCTCGATTTATCTTCCTCGGGAACGCTCAAGCCTAAACAGTTGAAATATATATATATATATATAAGATATATCTTGACTGGAAACAAAGCCTTTTAAAAATGTTACAACCGGGATAAATAGATTTTTGGTGGTTAACGTCATTAACGCACATGGCTTTATCATAGCGATCAGTTTTTATTTGTGAAGGAACCCGATTACCAGCATAGAACTACTAGTCGTCGGCGGGAAACTATCTGCCTAATTCATAACCAATTAAGATCGGAATAGAACGCACCTTACCACGAACGGGAATTCAGTGTTGGCAAACTAGTAACATATATGAAGCTCAAAAGTTTAAAACTAGGCAATTCGTTACAATACATTTTGGATACATCGTATAACTGCTGGTTACACTGTCATATGCAAAACTATTTCAAAAAAAAAATTTAAGTCTATAATTATCAGTTACATGTAGTATAGTAACATATTTAAATTTGTTGAGGTGTGCAGAAATTTGTATTAATGTATGCTTGTTATTTCATGACTCCACATTATTGAATATTATATAAAAAAATATTTAATGTTTGTAAAAAAAAAAGTTAAAAAGTATTTATTTCTGAAAGATTACGTCAATTACCTTCTAATGAAAAATGCATGCGTTTGTAGTTGGGAATATTTCAAAAGCTAGTGAATGCTACTTGTTTCATTGTTTATTATTAAAGGAATGCGGGACGAACATCATTAAGACAGCACTGAACAACATATAATCAAATTGATATCTAATAAAGTATTGATAGCACTTGTCATTTATAAAATCCAACCTGTTTTGTTGCGTGTTGTTAACAAATGTGCAGACTTAGTTCTTTTTTGAAAAGTCGGTAACAATCTTTACAAAATGTAAAAAATGTAACAATTTTCAGAGGTTTTGCCGTGTTTTCAATTTTGAACGAGTGTATACATCACACCATTATATGTTGTAGTGTACTGAATCATAATTATATGATCCATCGCCCCGTAAGATTTATCGTTGACTATTTATTCAGTCATCATACCATATATATATAAAACGTCTGAATATATGTCAACGATTTTTCCCACGAGGGCTGGATCTTTAAGAGTAACGATGCATGTACACAATAAATAAATTATATAAAGCCCAGTGTAGAAAAGGGTGGGTAAAACCCTCTTTATAGCTATCTAAACATCTCACTTGTATGACAGTCGCATATAATTCCATGTTATTGGCAACAATGTGTGAACAAAACAAACAGACTTAATGGGTAAATATGTCAATAATAGGAGTAAAGTAGTCAACGTTGTGTTATAATCTAAATCCCTATAAAAACAAACAAACATGTCAACAAAGAAAAACAGTGTGGTATACAGGCAAACCACATTACCAAAAATGAAAGACGGGATTACAAAGAATGACAAAAGCTCAATAACACAAGGGCGGGATGTATAAGTACGTCGCCACGCCAAAAAGATTTTACCAAAAATGGACTAAACAGTAAAGGTTAATAATTAACAAAGAAAAATAAAAGAACACTTTAACACGTAAGTAAGATGAAAAATAACGTCAGTACCTAGAATTTATATTTCCAGACCATCATGTATTTGTTGTGAATTTGATATATTTACCGATAAGGTCTTGGTATCTTCTAAAAGAGGGACGAAAGATACCAGAGGGACAGTCAAACTTATAAATCGAAAATAAACTGACAACGCCATGGCTAAAAATGAAAAAGACAAACAGACAAACATTAGTACACATGACACAACATAGAAAACTACAGAATAAGCAACACGAACCCCACCAAAAACTAAGTGTGATCTCAGGTGCTCCGGAAGGGTAGGCAGATCTTGCTCCAAATGTGACACCCGTCGTGTTGCTCGCATTATTACGAATCCGGTCAATAGTATAATTCGGTAGGTCACATTTGTGAAAAGGGAACGGGATAGTAGTTACGACATACAGTATGTGTCGCCAATGTTGGCTAAAGCTCCAGGATTTTTTTGGTTATAGTTAGTTTAAAGTTTCAAAACATCAATGATGCAGACTTTCCTTATTGTAATAGCATGACATACTATTGTATTATTCTCCTGAATATTGATACCAATTTGTAATATCAAAGATTACAAAACAGAAGAAGAACAAAAAAAACAATACCCTTTCCTAAAATGTTAGCATTTATTAAAAGTATTTCACCTGCTTCGAGTGTTATATGCACGGGTACACAATGTTATCAAGTTACAACATGTTTTCACACAATTTGGATCCTTTTACCTTTTAGAATATATTCAATGATGGTTCCTTTACAAAAGAGGGGCGAAAAATACCAGAGGGACAGTCAAACTCATTCATCGAAAAAAAAACAGACAAAGCCAAGGCTAAAAAAGAAAAGACAAACAGACAAATAATAGTACACAAAAACTGGGGTGATCTCAGGTGCTCTGGGAGGGAAAGGAGATCCTGCTTCACATGTGACACCCGTCGTGTTGTTCACGTTATTACAAATCCGTTTAATAGTCTAATTAGGTAGGTCATATTCGTAAAAAGGGAACGGGATTGTAGTTACGACATAATGAACATATCATATATCGTCTGTGAAACGGATATTCCATAAATGTCAAGCAACTCGTGATGGCGTCCGTAAAATTTACGAAGTGATAATTTCAACTTCACCATTTGGAAATCTTGGTTTGAAAGCTTCCTTGTGAGCAGCAACCCTCTATCAAGAAAAAAATGATAGGAAATACAAGCCCTGGAATATCGTATCAATTGGGAGATATATACTCCGTATGCTGGCGCTGCTGGAATGTTGCTACATAGAAATGGACAGTTTTAAATTAGGAAGCTGAAATCATCTCTTTTGTTGTAAAGGTTTGTTTTTAACCGACCCTCATTGTCAATTTCTAGATGTAAGTCAAGATATGAAGCAGACTTAACTGTATCTGTTGTATCCTTTATCTCTAGTTCGATGGGATAGATGCGTTCATCATAGTCACCAAATTTGGATTATTTAGTTAGAGGAAATCATCTATATAACGGAAAGTTAAGTTAAAGGATATCTCTAACTAATCTTTCTTCCTAAGAAGTTCCGGTATGAAGTCAGCCTCATAATAATAAAGGAACAAGTCGGCAAGAAGAGGGGCACAATTGGTTTCCATGGGAATGCCGCCAGTCTGTTGAAAGAAAAACGTCCTCCAAACGTAACAAATATGTTGTCAATCAAGAAATCAAGCATCTTGATAATGTCAGTTACAGAGAATGTTTTGTTTGAATCAGAGTGATTCTTTGCAAAGTAGGATGTATCCCTCTCTACATGCTCTAAGACAAGATACTTGTATCTACGTTGGCTATTGTCTTTTATGAAACAAACCAATACCAACTCTTTCAATTTGTCTTTTAGTTTGGATTGGAGAATACTTGTGTAAAGTGTAGTAAAGTCAAATGTTTTAATACTATTAAAAGATGAAAAGTCTTAAATTGTATGTACTCTAAAAGATCTTTGGAGTTTTTTAGTATCCACATCTGATTCACGCCACCTCAAAAATAGGCAGTTTCACAATAACTTTGATGCCCGGCTTTGATTGCTGATAAAATAGAGGTTAATAACTTTTAAAGAGGTTTCGTTGAGCACTTGGAAGACCCAGCAATATACCGGTGTTTGTAAGGACACTTATGTAGTTTAGGTATCCAATACTGTGATGGAAGATCTACTTCTTCATCTTTGGTTGAAATTCTAAAGGAACATAGAACAGACCTATGATTATCTAAGATTTGCTCTTTGTTAAGTGTCGTTAGGGTATATGTTGAGTTTCCAAGTGGATTGTCAATACCCAATTCATGTATCAAGCAGTTTATGTAATGAGATTTACACACACTAACGATGTTGTTTGGTGCTTTATCTGCGGGGACAACAATATATTTGTCATGAAGTTACACCATTTATTTCACACAATTTCAATCATTTTACCTTTAAGAATATATGCAAAGGTGGTACATTTACGTAAAAATAGTATGAAGATACAACAGAGGCGGTCAAAATTAATTTATATTTGCTTTATGTCGCATTCTCAAAATACATGAATCGAAAAAACATAAACAACACAGACAGACAATCCACTGTCCAAAACAACAATTACGTTAGGTTGAAATACATAAACCTCATTAAAAGCGAAGTATGGTCTGGAAGGCCATCCTTTACAAATGAGATTTGGTAACTTATATAAAATTAGTATTGTTTTAATGTTCTTAAAACAAACGACATTCATATATGTTGTCTGAACGATTTGTTCTTTTTTATTCTCCCACGGTATGTGAAAGTCAAGAAAACAGACCAAGATGTATCTGTCATATAAACTTGCGATCATCATACAACCAAAACTTCGTTTTCCTTTGTGATACGGACATAACATATATAGTGAACAGCGGGAAGTATAAGTTTAAATATTTTCCACACTAATCCTTAATTGTAACTTTTTTGTTGTCGCATATTTTATATTGTTTAACTTGAAAAAAGAAAAGAAAAAAGAAATGTTATATGTTATCGCGAAAAGAAAAATGACTCCTTCAAATAATATGATGGTGTTATAGATAATTATCATGATTTTATAAACAGGTATGTTTTCAAGAAATCATGAGAACTTATAACATATTATTCTTAAGAATGCTTGCTTGTTATATTAACCTTTTGATTCACTAATTTTATTTGATAATTTCAACATTTTTCATTTATGTACATTTATACAAGTAGATACAGATTTAAAACTCTAATTGTTTATGGTTACACTGAATGTTTGTAAAGGATACATAATATTTTGTAACCCGGATATTTTTTTTTTCTCAATCGATTTATGAATTTCGAACAGCGGTATACTACTGTTGCCTTTATTTATAACGAAATTTTCTTTGTTAATATCAATTAATTATTTAAATCTTGTTGAGAATTACAAATGCTTGGTCTTTTTGAATATCTATACGACTGGCTTTTGAATTACATAATTTTGTTTAGGTCTTGTCACCCAACCTTGATACCATGATGTAGTTTGCTGTGTTAGTGTACTGTTGACGAAATTAATATATCTTTAATTTAGATAAATAATGCCTCCTCGTCGCTTTATCTCTAACTACAAATCGTATGTACTTAGCCGAACCACTGTTGTTGTTAACAAACAGACACGCCGATGACTGTCATTTCCTTATAAATACAAAACAAAAGACGAAATTAAGGCTCCAATTTCCCCTTAAAAAATGAATTTAATAATTTATTTAAGTTAACCACAATGAACCATACACTTTGCAAATGCAATATGTTATTTAATTTCTTAATTGTATACCAGGGTTACACACCTGTGTAAGTTTTAAATTTCATCGTAGGTAGGTCGTGAACATGTAAATAAAATCTAAATGTATTATCAAGTACGTTTAACGTCTGAAATCATTACAAATAACTCCATACCAAATTTCATACTTGCGTTGTTTATTTCGGCTTGTTCGGATGTATTTTTTGTACTCTGACAATTTATTTCTGAAGTTACAACAATTCAAAATAAGGTATAATAAATACATTTCTATGTAAAGTTTAGTCTATGCGAAGGCGTTCACTTTGAATTTAGGTTGAGGGGTCTGCCCCAACACTTTATTTCTATAATAAATTTGCAATTGACCAACAATTTTTGCACGTATTCACATCCCAGGAATTTTAACAGTTGTATACATGTTAAGAGGACAACACAATGGACCACAGTCAAACACAGTAGAGTGCCTCCCCGTGCTTAAGGTTTATGCTCTTATATTATACTAGATTATGGAGTGTGTGTCCGAGCGAGAACTTCTCTGTTCATTACTTTAGGAATATCTATCAAAAAGTAGTATTTTAATATTCAGCCCCATTCATCTATTTAGTCAGACGTCAGTCGCTACCTTGATATACCCTATCTTTTGTTAAATTTGTCGGGTAACTTATGACAATAAGCATTTGACGTCTTGAGCCGAACAGTTTTATCATTTTTACACAATTTAATCTACTGATACCATGATGTAGTTTGCTTGTTAGTGTCTTTTGACGGAAAAAAAATTTAAAATATCTTTAAATTTTGATAAATAATGCCTCCTCGTCGCTTTATCTCTAAAAACAAATCTATGTACTTAGCCGAAAACCCCTGTTGTTGTTAACAAAAAAAGACACGCCCCATGACTGTCATTTCCTTATAAATACAAAAAAAAAGACAAATTTAAAGGGTCCAATTTCCCTTAAAAAAAGAATTTTAAAAATTTATTTAAGTTAACCACAATGAACCAAAACACTTTGCAAATGCAATATGTTATTTAAAATTTTTTAATTGTATACCAGGGGTTTCACACCTGTTAAGTTTTAAATTTCACGTAGGTAGGTCGTGAACATGTAAATAAAAACTAAATGTATTATCAAATACGTTTTAAAGTCCCGAAATCATTACAAATAACTCCATAC
>CM034360.1:46832445-46881797 GCA_019925275.1 Mytilus edulis | reverse complement strand
ATTACGTGATCAGGAGACTGGTCTGACTCAATCGACAAGAATGACCGGGATAGTCTACCTTGCTCGTCATCGATCTGACTTTCTACCCGAGAGTTTTTGACATGTCAAATATATTCGAGTAAAGATCGAACAGCGAGTCACTCGGAAGAGATTGAGAATTCGTAGAGAAGCGGTCGAATTGATCAGGAAAGGATCGCGTACAGATCGAGTTTGACCGGAATAAATTTTTTTTACCGATCAGTACTCGATCATTTCGACATTTGCTCGACTAATGTCCGATCATTTCCAGATAAATTCTACCAATGCCCTATCGCTTCTAGACAACTGCAACTTCTATATTTATTTTGTCACCAATTTGACCAATACCCGACCACAATCGACCACTCTTCGATCTCTACTCAGTCATACACGAGAACACATGACTGCTACACGATTATCTAACAGTGTGTGCAGATCTGATCAACTCTCATAACTCTGCTTCCCCAAAAAATATATTGGCAACTTTATTTTTAACTGTACAAAAATGATATTATGTACAGTACGTGTCTTTACTTTTGCGAGGAGAGGTAACATTTTAAAAGAGAGGCAAAAGACACCAAAGGAACAATCAGCGAAAAACGAAAACCGACGACAAGGCAAACAGCAGTCCACATAACATAGAAAACAAAAAACTAAGCAACACGTAACCCAATAAAACCTGGGATGATCTCAGGTGTTCTCGAAGGGAAGAAAATCCTGAAATTTTGGCACCGGCGGAAATTTCAAATACAAAAGTAATTGTGTAATAACATTCATTATGTCAAAGTTGGTTTATAAGAATATTAAGATTATATTTTATCTGTTTTATGGATATTTTCTGTTTTGTCTGTCCGTATTTTCCGTCTTTCCAGAAATGTTACTAGTATAAAAAAGAACATGTGGTACAATTGCCAATGAGACAACTCTTCACAGAACACCAAATGACACAGAAACTATTAATAACAACTATAGGTCACCTTACAGTCAAATTTATTTTTTATTCGATTTTTGAGACGAAAGACAAATATTTTTTATTTGGAGTGAATTTCTTTCTAACACTAACGGTACAAACTGTTTGCACACGTTTTGATCATTTGTTTCTAGCATGCTTTTTGGCCTTGAATGTTTGTCCCTAATATTTTTCTTAGTAGCAACATTCCAACAGCACCTGCATACGGTGTATATATCTCCCAATTGATACGATATTCCCGTGCTTGCATTTCTTATCATGATTTTCTTGATAGAGGGTTGTTGCTCAAAAGGAAGCTATTAAATCAAGATTTCCAAATGGTGAAGTTGAAATCATCTCTTCATAAATTTTACAAACGCCAACACGAGTTGGTTGACCGTAATGGAATAATCGTTTCCTAACTGATATCGAATATGTTCCTTACGTCGTAACTACAATCCCCTTCCCTTTCATGAATGTGACCTACCGAACTAGACTATTTACCGGATTTGTTATATCATAAACAACACGACGGGTGTCACATGTGGAGCAGGATCTGCTTACCCTTCCGGATCACCTGATATCACCCTAGTTTTTGGTGGGATTTGTGTTGTTTATTCTTTAGTTTTCTATGCTGTGTCATGTGTACTATTGTTTGTCTGTTTGTCATTTTCATTTTTAGCCATGGCGTTGTCATTTTTTTTCGATTTATGAGTTTGACTGTCCCTCTGGTATCTTTCTTCTCTCCTTTATTAACTATGTATTTGCATTCAGGTATCGCAGATCAAATTTATTCGTTCATAGTGTGTTAATTTACGTTTTTTGATTGAGTTAACCCTTCCGATTGATATTTTATCGTGTGTTTTTCTATGTTGTGATGTTATACTATTGTTTCAGAAGAAGGGAGAAAGTTTGGTACCATTAAAACGTTTAATCCCGTTGCAAATGTTTGCACCTGTCCTAAGTCAGGAATCTGATGTACAGTAGTTGTCGTGTGTTTCTGTTATTTATACGTGTTTCTCGTTTCTCGTTTTGTATATAGATTGCATCGTTGGTTTTCCCGTTTGAATGGTTTTACACTAGTGATTTTGGAGCCCTTTATAGATTATTGTTCGGTGTGAGTCAAGGCTCCGTGTTGGAGGCCGTACATTGACCTATAATGGTTTACTTTTATAATTTGTCATTTGGATGGAGAGTTGTCTCATTGACACTCACATCACATCTTCCATTATGTTTTTGCAAAGTTTGCATAAATTTTGACAAACTATACACTCGCTGCAATTGCGTCTACAGTAAGTCGTTCGTCGTTTGTTAGTTCAATCAATTAAATCAATTATCTAAACGTGTTTTTGCTTTTCATAACTTAAAACAGTGTCTAAACTTACTAAAATTTAGGTATTATTCTCCTTTCTTTCATTAAAATAACAGCTACGACAGAAAGGAGGGTAATACCTAAATTTGAGTAATTTAAAACAATATTTTGAGATATGACAATCAAGAACATACCTTTTTAAAAAAAAAAAGCTTTTATCATCTTCATACATTCATCTGATTAAGATGAAGAACTGGCAATAAAATAAAATATGCATAGAGGAGCGATGTTATCTGAGTCTATAACAGCTTCTACGGAGACTATTTTACTTGCGTAATAAGTTCAAATAACAACAAAATGTGCATGCTTTCTGACAGTTCAAACAGGGTCCGCAATTCTGATTAAACTATGTATTTGTTTTTACTTGTGTAACGTTTAACAAACTATAACAAACGGCACTAAGTTTACCAAACTTTGGTTAGAAAGAAATGCACTATTGGTCTTTTGATAGATATATTTTGTTGTAAACAGTTTCAGAAAAGGTATCGCTCCAGGGGATTAAAATTCTACTTTCAAATTGGGTCAAATTTTGGGGAAATATGTGACATCTTCGCCCTCTTTTTTCAATATTATTTAGCAAATACATGCAAGTGTTTGCCATACAGCAAAAGGAAAATAAATATTTTTAACCATTCAAAAATGAAATTGATGAAAAATACTGATTTCATACTTATGCAAATATATGGCAAAAACGGTACGTTTTTTTGTAAGAAAGCACGGAAAAGGGGATGGTATAGTTTATGTATATTGCAATCTTACATAAGTACTAATCCAGTGACAAATCTCATTTTGTGGTGTAATTTCCAAAAAAGGGCAACAAAACTACCATTACATAGCAGTGTCCACTTTGAGGAAGATTTTATAAGCTTTCGGTTCCTCTTTGTTGAGTTAGTGCGCGGTAAAACTCCTCAACAACAAAAATAAAATAATAATACAGTTCAATATTTTTTTTAACTATACATGTAACTACGTTATAACTATAAAAATCATATACGGTCTTTATAAAGGTAGATATGTTACACGATCTGTGTCGTTAAATTTACAGAAAAGCATCGATTGTTTTACCGTTATTGATTATTTTATAATAATATTATCTGTTATGATCTATTGAACGAAAAACAGCTGGTTTACTATTTTTGATTCATTTTGTTACTTTATACCTTTGGATTTATTTGTACACAAGTTGTTTTTAAATGTTGGAAATTAATAGAAAATGGTAAGTTATAATAAATAACGTTTCTTTTCTATAAGCTCTTGTCTTGAAACTTTGGTACAAATTAAACTTGACCCGGATTTAACTATGGTATCCTTGACTTATCGTACTCATTCATGTATTCATATAATTTCACAACAAAAACATATAAATAAACATATCCATGTCATTAAAAGTGTACACAAGCTGTCGATGCCTTTAATGACTGACGATAGTTGTTTTTTTACATCGTCGAAGACCGTACTTTGCGCTTTAACTGCTTAAATCTACATCATTTGACCCTGTTGGATTGTTGTCTCAATCAACATCGTCTTATTACCAATTAAAATTCTTAAAACCATCTACATGTTCTATTGTTTATTATTTTTATGATATTTGGTTCATCAAGTGATCGAGATTAAAATTGTTCTATCGTTATCGATTATTGTTCCCCATTAATTTAGTGATTATCCGTTGAAGGGCTCTGTTTTTCCATAAATATTGCATTGAGGTGATCTCTGTTATCTTATTCACAACTTCGAAAGACTCTTCAATAGCGGATCACATATCGTTCGCATTTGCGGTTATTTATCGTTTTCGTTTGTCTTTGTTGTTTTCTGTATGTCATTATCATTTAATGAACCATTTTTTCTGTCCTCCCTCTTTCAGTTGTTGATTGAGTATGGCATTCAAGTTTTAATACGTGTTATAGGAATTGAAGTCGTAGTCCCCCCCACCCCCAGAAAGAATAATTTGCCCTTTGAAAGAAATTACACGTTTAATCAATTAAAAGCATTGGCATATACAATGTTGCAAACTCTCGTCGTGATGACTGTTGTTGTGATACTAAAGGTGAATGGCTACGGAGCCCATCGCGGTATTGTAGATCATCTATGGTTAATACGGTAACACATGTCTTCGACTAGGCGTTTCTGTGAATGAATTTATTGATTGTGATTATTGCTGTCACTCATGGTAAGGAATATGTTTGATATGTGACCTAAATCTGTATGCTAGACTAAACATGACATTTTGTTTGATTCGTTGACTGTTGGAGTTCGGTTTTGTCGTTTTTTTTATGGATTTTACTTTTTGGAATATATACACCCGGGAAAAAGTATTGAAACACCAAATATATAATGAGATAAAAAACTGTAATTGCAATTTTTTATATTTTCATTTTCACTTATCTGAGTCCACCTTTCCTACTTATTGACCTTAAATTAATTGTTTTCGCCAATGCATTTCTCCATGAACTGTCCGTGCGTGGCCGCCACTTAAAACTTAAAACTGTCAAAAGTCAAGTTTAAGGTACGGGTCAAAATATATGCTGAATGTTAGCTTGTTTGTGAAAAACTTATCAACAGTTGATGATGTTAGATTGCAAATAAATTGCATGCGAGAAGCTGGAATTTCGTTAAGGCAGATTGCCCGACGCGTGGGCCACTACCATTCAACCATCAGCAGATTTGTAAGTAAACATCAAAATACCAATCCTGTGAAGGTCCTTCCCAGATCTGGAAGACCTTCAGTAACTTCCGATCGTGAACACAGAGCTCTAAGCCGAGGTATTCGGAGGACCCCTTCATTAACAGTACAGTATTGAAAAGACAGTGGTTTTCACATCGTGCACTCTCCTCAAGATATTTGAGAAATCGACTCAAAAGGGCAGGATACCGTTCCCGAAGGCCCGTGAAAAGGCCATTGTTAACGCCTAGACACAAAGCTGAACGATTACTGTGCTGTCGAGCTCGTCGTCGCTGGAATTTGGTATCTTAGAGAAGGGTGCATTGGTCCGACGAAAGCAGATTTTTGTTGCATGTCACGGATGGCCGAGTTCGTGTTTGGCAGCGGCCAAATACCGCATATGCCGAAAGTAACATTGTTGAGAGACTCGCTTTAGGTGGTGGTTCCGTTATGGTGTGGGAATGCGTGTCGTATGATTGCAAGTTGGACATGAAAACTGTTCGTGGTAACCTTAATGGGCAAAGATACCAGCAGAAAATCCTTGAGACAAGTTTAGTGCCGCATTTTGACAATCATCCATTGAGGACAAGGCCCATTTTCATGGACGATAATGCACGACCGCGGGCTGTAACAGCGTATCTTCACTACGAGTCAGTGGAGACATTGCCCTGACCAGCATGTAGCTCCGATTTAAACCCGATATAGCACATTTGGGACATGATTGGTCGAAAAGTGCAAAAAATACACCTCCTGTGCAAAATCTTGCAGAATTGGACAATGCACTGCAACATGAATGGCAACAGTTAACACAACAACAAATCCGACGGTTACATGTATGTGGTGGTATGAGAAGACGACTGGAAGCAGTGATCCGTGTGAATAGAAGTTATATAACATATTGATATTTACGGTTTAAATTGACAAAATGGACCAAAATGGCTGTGTTTGACATCAACTAGAAGTTGTTCGATGGAATTGGAATCGCGTAAACCAATAGTTGTAAACAGTGCATTTGTGCTAAAAAATTATGTCTTTTAAATAATACTTTGTATAATTAAATTTGATTTTTTCAGTGTTTAACATGTCTATCAGCTTTAAAAAAAACCAATTCACCCCCAAAACTAAGAACATTTTACCATAAATGTAGGAAAAAAAGGTACACGTAAGGTTTGAAATTTGTCTTATCGAAAAAAATCAGGTGTTGCAATACTTTTTTGCAGGTGTATATACAACTATGTGTTCGGTATCTGTGTTATACATTTTAGTATAGTATGTTTCATTCAACTATTGGGTATCGCAAATTACTTTATACACCCCTACTACCTTTAGGAAACAAGGTTTACAGTTTACAATGATTTTGTAAATTCACTTCATGCGGTAGGTAATCTAAACATTTGTCATTATGACCCATGCATGAAATTGAAATATGTAGAATGGTCATTGGAAAATTCCAAACGGAAATAGATATAGGAAAATGTGGAAAGTCCAAATGGCAAAAATTAAAAGCTCAAACACATCAAACGAATCGATAACAACTGTCATATTCCTGACTTGGAACAGGCATTTTTTGATGTAGAAAATGATAAATTGAACCTAGGTTTATAGCTAGCCGAACCTCTCACTTGTATGGCAGTTGCATCGAGTTTCATTATATTGAATATTGACAACGATAAGAGAATAAAACCACCAGACATGGTAGGTAAACATGTCAATGTTAAAATGACATGTAGATTGCGCTTTTTCTCAAAATGGTTTTCTATTTTATAACTATAATGTTGTCGATTATTTAAAGACTGCTGTTTTTTTAAATATTTTTTCCGTGCCTGTCTTTTTTTCTGTCAAATACCCTTTCTTAGTAAAAATGTTTGTGAATGACGTTATTCGTTCATCTTCTATAGTGCATTAGTCATATAATTGATTTTTGTTCCTCTGGATATAGAAATGTATGATAAAAGCGATTACAGATACTCGATCACGTGTTTTTTCTTATCATCTATTTTTTAAACAGTTTATCATACCGATAACATAACATGATATAAATGACAGTTAGTAGGTTAATGTAGTGTAGTATTGCTTAAGTATCAGGAAGTTTTAATTTTCAGAAAATCGTATGACCGATATACGTATATTTAAAATTTAATACTTATTCACGTTTATGTAACATTTATATGTTTTAGCATATGTGAAACAGAAATACAGCGTACGGTAAGTCATATATATACATTCATAAAATAATCAATTTAAAACGATACAAAAAGTTGTATCTTTATAATCCTTATTTGTCAAAAGATACGGACTTTTTTTAAAAGACACCTCTAAAGTCAGTTATTAAAATAAATAAATAACTATGAAAAAATAATGATCTTGATAATAAGTAAACATTTTTATGTAAATGCTAGTACATATCATATATAGTTTTACAAGAAATGCCAACTCTTGTCTTTGTACATTTTAAGTATTGTTATACAGTCAATAAGATAATAACACAACGTTTTCTGCTGTACCCCTATTTTTACATTTTTATCTATTGTGTCTGTTTGTTTTTGTCACACATCATTGTCAGTATAATGGAATTGTATATGACTGGCATACAAATGAGATGTTTAGTTAGCTATTTAACCAGGTTTAATTTACCATTTTATACACAGGACAATGACTTTTCTAATCAAAACAATGAAATTCGTTTGTACCTAGTAAAAGAATACTTATTAGTGATTAACACCATTTTTTTTGGCAAATGTATTATACATTGTACTCAGTTGTTAACAATCTGAAAAAAAGGTACCTGTTTATGTGTACACCAGGATCTCCTATTACACAAATCTTACAGTACAAACTATTTTAGTCAAATTTTATGGCGTGTATCAGCCTTTCAATACACGGATATGCGGTAATAGATTATATTACAACAATAAAGTTGGTGATATATCTATCAACCAGATTAAAACTCTCAAAGCATGTTGACACATCATGGAATATAAATATCATTATGAGCATTGAAGTGTTAATCCGTAGTGTGTCATTATGGCAGACAAATTAAACCTCTTTTTTCATATAACACAAAA
This sequence comes from Mytilus edulis, assembly GCA_019925275.1. NCBI lineage: Eukaryota > Metazoa > Mollusca > Bivalvia > Mytilida > Mytilidae > Mytilus > Mytilus edulis. The sequence continues at coordinate 46,873,734 of CM034360.1, read as the reverse complement.
CTCTAATTCTATTTCAATTACAACTAAAAATATCAGATATTGTATACCATTTTATCAAACTTATGCTGAATATTTTTTCATCATATTTTCAACAGTTAATTGTGTTCAATTTTACATTTCAAAATCATGAATTATTTCAAATAAGATTGAGAATGGAAATGGGGAACGTGTCAACGAGATAACAACCCAACCATAGAGCAGACAACAGACCAAGGCCATAAATGGCTATACAATGCAGCGAGAAACTCCCGTAACTGGAGGCGTGCTTCTATACCATGTGTTTGTAATGAACGCATGCAAAAACTTGAGTTATATAGAATATGTCATTATAAACGGGGAAGCGATATAGTGTCAACAGAAGCGGTTCTTACATTTGTTATTTCATTTTGACCAACAAAAGTGTTCCTTGTACTATTAAAATCTTTTGAATCATATTGACATTTACTGTAAAACCTGCATTACATTACAGGCGGATAAAGTATTTAATTACTTTAACTGCATTTTTTTCAAATATTAATACATATCTACATTGATCTATGCATTTTGTTTTTCATCTTTCTCATATCCAATACTGTTTTAATATTTTTTGGAGCGAGTTAATTTTTAACAAATATTGATATAATCACATGTATCTCAAACTCTGACATATGTGCGACTTTTATTTGCCAAGAATTTGTCGTTTCCTTTTTATATATTCTTGGGGATTTTTTTTCTATATACAGTGGAATGATAGTATTAGATATCATTCAGCAGTGAATTGAGTACAAAATGTGTTTTTATAAACTGTCTGACTTTTTTTCAGGATAATAAAGATAATATACAATGGCAACTAAACGCAAATTAGACATGTCCGGCACAAATGAAACAGAAGAACAAACCTCCAGTGAAGCCAAAACCAAAAGAGTAAACATTTCTTTCGAAAGTATATCAGGATCATTGACTAAAGAAGACGTCGAGAAAAGCAGTCAATCTTCCAATAAAATAGCAGATCGGAACGAAAAACCTGTTAAGGAGAAGGACAAAAAAGTTGCCAGAAAGGATGAACCGATTACTATAATTCCCATTACCATCAACATTGGTAGGAACGAAACTAGCACTTACAAATATGTTGACACGAAGGATAAGTTTATTGAAGTCATGAAAGAGCTCCAGGAAATGATAGAAAATAAACAAATGATAGCTGTTGATTGCGAAGGGGTAGACTTGTCAAGATTTGGATCAGTAACACTGATTAACATTGGCACTCGGGATCTGGTCTATCTAATCGATATTTTGAAAATAGGGAATAGTGTATTTGATGATGGTCTCCGTACTATACTCGAGGACAGTGAAATAGAGAAATTGATGTTCGACTGCCGAGAAGATGCCGATGCTTTATTACATCTTCACAAAGTTAAGCTCGATGGAGTACTGGACGTTCAAATACTAGAAGTAAACAATCGAATACATGTTTACAGAAATGGATATACTAAGATCAGAAGCCTTAAGCATTGCCTACAGGAATACGTAAATGACGATACATTATTGAATATCAAGTTACAAGGACGGTCAAGTATGAATATGTCGCGTAATATTTGGGAGGGAAGGCCACTGGACGAAAACATGTTGAAATATGCTAGTGTTGATATTCTTGGTCTCTTCAAACTCTATGATGCACTTCGTACTAGAATGAGTCATAGTGTCTGGAAAGCAGCCTCAAGTCGATATTGTGACACAACTCGCTCAAGAAACAGAATGTACCGTGATGGCAGTGGAATCTTACCAAAAGGCGTAATAATATAATGACATGTACTTAGGTCATTATTCATCATTGTGGTTATTTTACCCCATATCACTATTAACTATTGCGATGCTAATCCTTGATGTCAAGTTCAAGAATCATGATGCAAATGCTACCTAAGACATACGCTAACAAAACTAATACAACTATATCCGCCTTCTCACTTTGATTGTTAAAATTATCGCAAAGGTAAATCACCATTTACTTTAAGCTTGATCTAATTTCATTGAATAGTTGATATAGAAACGATCAAATCGCGTATGAACATTAATCATATGAGCTTTTCCAGTTCAAAAATAGGCGGAACGTACTAAAGGGCCAACCAAAATTTATAAGTCAAAGGTTTATTAAGAAACATCTGTTAAGGCTAACTTACTCGGGTTCTTTCTATGATTGAGTTGAAATGTATCATTTAAAGAATATGTTGTCATTTTGAAGTCAAATGTTGAAAAGTAAATATACTGTTGAAAACATGCCACCAATATCTCACAATAATGTGCATGAGATTGCGTTAATTGCAGAATTGACTCTTGTAACAACGATATTTGTAATCTTATCACATATATATTATATGTATTTTTCAAAGTTGTACAAATCGAACATGTAAAATGTTGTTTGTTTATAGTTTACACGTGTTTGGTTACTTATAGTAAGGTCGGTTTGATTAGGATATTGAGTTCATGCACGAGTGAACTCAGATGGTTTAAAGTCTTTCGAGTCATTGCAGTCAAAGTGTACAGTAGCATTTTATTAGTTTCTCTCCAACTTGCACCTTTCGTAATCTGGCAAGTTCTGAACGTTAAGAATGTCACCTCTATGACATTATGATACTGACATAACAGATAGAGAGAGACATGTTAACCAAAGTTGCAGACATAACATTTGAACAAATTCTTAAGCGGAACAAGTTTATTACGATTGCTGAAAAGTCACTGGTCAGCAGGATGGGATACAGTCAAACTTAAGAATACCTGCCAGACGAGCTTGCTTAGGTTTCCGATGATGAGAAGAAAATTATGTCCGCTGCAACACGGACCTTGACGCACCAAGTAGAACAAGTAACAAGAGCATTTTAAAGATCAAGAAGCTAATCCAGAGAAAGGATTTGTAAAGGGGATAATTTTTTACCTACATGTAGTTAAACACACGTTTGGGAATAAATAATTCAGTTCTTCTTTCATGGTATCCAGTTGAGTATACATAAGATTTTTAATGAGTACTAACTAGTAAAAAAGGATAAAAAGATATCTGACATGTGCAGCAGATAAAATATATAGTTAACATGAGCTTTACCTAAAATATAATACAGTACCCAAGAGTTTTAATTTGATTATCGTTGCCTAATTTACCACTGGGAATGATACTAGTAGATTTCTTTTAGGTTTAGTACTTTTTGAGTAACTATTTGTCTTAATCGCTGGGCTGATTGATTGTTAAATCTACTGATAATTATATTAAGGCACTGGGGTATTAATCGTTTAATCAACTGAACCCATTGTTATTAAAGCCGCTGGACTAGTTGTTAGTGAAGCCAGCCACTGGGCACGTCGTAATATAATCAACTTGGCTGATATTTATTAAAACCGCTGGACATGTTGTTCTTGAGACGCCACTAGGCGTGTTTTTATTGACGCCTCTTGGCGTGTTATTGACGCCACTGAGCGTGTTGTTATTGACGCCACTGGGCTTGTTGTTAATGACGTCACTGGGTGTGTTATTATTGACGCTTCTTGGCGTGTTATTTGACACCACTGGGAGTGTTGTTATTGACGCCCCTGGGTGAGTTATTTTTAAAGCCACTGGTTGTGTTGTTATTGACACCACTGGGCGAGTTGTTATTGACGCCACTAGGCGTGTTATCATTGACTCCTCTTGGCGTGTTATTGACGTCACTGGGCGTGTTATTGACGCCACTGGGCGTGTTGTTTTTGACGCCACTGAGTGTGATGTTATTGACGCCACTGGACAGGTTGTTATTGACGCCACATGGCAGGTAATTATTGATGCCACTGGGCGTGTTGTTATTAAAGCCACTGGGCAGGTTGACATTGAAGCTACTGGGCAAGATGCTGTTGAAGCCACTGGGGATGTTGTTATTGATGCCTCTTGGCGTGTTATTGACGCCACTGGGCGTGTTGTTATTGACGCCACTGGGCGTGTTTTTATTGACACCTCTTGGCGTGTTATTGGCGCCACTAGGCGTGAAGTTATTGACGCCACTGGGCGTGTTTTTATTGGCGCCTCTTGGCGTGTTATTGACGCCACTGGGCGTGTTTTTATTGACGCCTCTTGACGTGTTATTGACGCCACTGTGCGTATTGTTTTTGACGCCACTGGGCGTGTTGTTATTGACGCCACTGGGCGTGTTGTTATTGACGCCACTGGGCAGGTTGTTATTGATGTCAATGGGCGTGTTGTTATTATAGCAACTGGGCAGATTGACATCGAAGCCACTGGGCAAGATGCTGTTGAAGCCACTGAGCATGTTGTAATTCAATCCATGGGCTAGAAGTTATCTAAGCTATTAGGCAGGTTGTTATTAATGCACTTGGTATGCTGTTATAGACGCCACTGGGCAAATTGGTATTGAAGCCATTTGGCAGGTTGTTTGTAAAACCACTTGGCAAGTTGTTGTTGAAGACACTTGGCTGGTTATTGTTGAAGCCACTGGACTGGTTGTTATTGATGCCGATGGACAGGTTGTTGTTGACGCAGCTGGGCGTGTTGTTATTGAAGACAATTAGACAAGTTGTTATAAAAACCACAAGGCTGATTTTTAATTAAGCCACTGGGCATGTTGTTATTGACTCCACTGGGCATGTTGTTATTGACACAACTGGCAAAATTATTGTTAATGCCGAGGGAAATGATGCGGTTGAAGTCACAGGGCATGTCGTAATTAGAGCCATGTGCTAATAGTATTTAAACCACTCGGCAATTATTATTGACGCCACTGGGTAGGTTGTTATAGACGCCACTGGGTGGATTGGTATTGAAGCCGCTGGCCAGGTTGTTTGTAAAGCCACTGGGCAGTCTGTTGGTGAGGACACTTGGCTTGTTCTTATTGACGTTCATGGACAGGTCGTTGTTGAAGCCATCGGGCGTGTTGTTATTGATGCCCGCGTCACACTGTCCCGATTTATGTGCGATGGACACCCGAATGCGAAAATTGTAAGTTCGTACAAAGTTGGTCCCGATCTCGTTAAAATACCAAAAAGTGACCGAAGCAAGTACGATGAATAACGAAGTCTATACGATGGTGCCGAAATTATATACGATAGCAAAAGATGGACGTACGAAGGTTAACCGAAGACGGGTATTTTAGCTTCATATATCAGCCGAAGCCTACACGATGGATCACGAAGGCTACACGATGGATTACGAAGGCTACACGATGGATTACGATGATGGCGCGATGGCCATACGATGTCTAAAAGATACGAACAGAATTTCGACAACATATCGTTTCTGTACAAGTCTGCCATGCATGGCGGGAAATCGATCTTTTTGTCTAATTCTTACAAAACTTAGTTTATTATCCCCTCGCCTACTACATGTAGATAAAATTGTTATGGACACTCTAGAACCAAAATGCTCCAAACTTGGTATGGTGTTACTTGTTAAGAATATCTTAAGCGCTATTGACTTTAAAGTTCAAAGGTTAAGGTCACAGTGGCAGTTGTAATACAAGGCGATATCACCCTTATGGACACTCTAAAACCAATATGCTTCAAAAGATTTTAACCACATTTGGTATATTGTTTCTCCTTGTAATGATCTGACATTTTTTTACGTTGAAGGCAAAAGGTCAAGGTCATGCAGATGGACTTGTTTTTCCTCCTTGAAATAGCATAATACACAGGAAATTGGTTGCTCATTTTTTTACCTGCTAGTTCTAAAGACAATATTAAAGGTATTTCGAGTTACTGAATGTTTTGGTTGATTTCTAAAAAAATAGTTTATGTATCAAATATGCATATTCAATTTACCATTTTCTGCATGTTTCATATACAAATATAGTGTTCATATTTGAGCCCCAATATGTTACATACGAGGGGATGCCACGCATTGCCTTGTTTGAACTGTACAATGTGTGAACTAGTCTGAATAATCACCCATAATTATGCACATGTTTACTGATCTATCTTAAAGGTAAGGTAATGGGTTCGTTGATCCCTTTTATTCAAAAAGAGCTCTTTCCAGGAGAATATCATAATAATATAGACAAAGGGAAGGATGTGGGGAAAGCAACAAATGCGGCAAAATATGACATATAGAAAACAAAATGGTTATGGAGTAAACATTCGTGTGACAACAACTCAGACGATACATGAAAAATCAGAATAATGAAGAAAAAGTTGGTTTCCCTTTATACGTGTACCTGCAGTGTTGGTGTACGAGGCGCGTTTATGATTTTCATTATGTTACTTGATATGAAAAATTGACAAAATAATATTTTACTTGTAAAAGTAAATCCTGAGCCTGTAATGGTGCTCTTCTTGTTCCATTTGAATTAATAGAAACAACGCTGTCGCCTTTCTTGTTCTCATAGAATCTTTGATATGATCTCCATGTTTTGTGAACATCTTTCTTAACTGTCGTATTAGAATGACCAGTGCATATCGCGCATGGCACTTTAAATGTATTTTAGCGCGAAAATTAACCTACATTTAGCTGGATTTATTGCCGTCGTAGTTCCATCTTGTCGCCTTCGTACTTTTATTCGATGGCAACACGACGGGATTATGAGGTCTTCACGAAGTCGTGTTGCCATTGTAAGACCTTCGGGTATCTTCGTAATTCATTCGTGTAGACATCGTAATGTCAAAACTGCCCGATGGAAACGATGGAAACACGAATGCAATACGATGTGCAAAGATGCATTCCCGGTGACATTACGATGGCGAGGATGGTGGTACGAACTCAATACGAACTCTCAACATCGGACGTACCTTCGGGGATTTTTTAACATGTTAAAAAATGTAGAACCCTTCCCGAAGTTGTCCCCGAAGGCTAGAAAAAGTAGCCGATGGTTCTACGATGGTTAAAGATGGCACTACAAATAGCCCGATCTGGATACGATCAGTCCCGATTTTGAAAATTTCCATTATCGTGTTGCCATCGGCGTAAAAATCGGCACAGTGTGACGCGGGCATGAAGAAACTGGGCAATTTGTATTTAAAGCCAATGGACTGATAGTTAATTAAGCCACTGGACATGTTATTATGACGCAACCGGACATATTATTAGTAATACATATGTTCATGATATTACTGAAGCCACTGGGCATTTAGATATAAAAGATATAAGTTGGTAGTTATATGAAGCCACTGGGCAGGTTGGTATTGACGCCACTGGGCAGGTTGTTTGTAAAGCCAATGGGCCGGTTGTTTTTGAAGACACTGAGCAGGTTCTTGTTGACATCAGGGGGAAGCAAGTTGTTAAAGACACTTGACTGGTTGTTGTTGAAGCCACTCAGCGTTTAGTAATTGAAGCTACTAGGCTGATAGTTACAGTTATTTCAGCCACTCGGCATGTTGTTATTGACGCCATTGGCCAGGTTGTTATTGAAGATACTGGGCTTGTAGTTGTTGAAGACTCTTGAGCAGTTGTTGTTGAAGACACTGGGATTGGTGTTGAGGACATTGGGTTGGTAGATGTTGAAGACACTGGGCTTGGTGTTGAGGACATTGGTTTGATAGATGTTGAAGACACTTGCAGTGAGTTGGCTGGTTGTTGTTGAAGCCACTGGGTAGGTTGTTATTACAAACACTTGGCTGGTAGTTATTCAAGACACTGGGCATGTTGATGTTGAAGAGACAAGGTAGGTTGTTGTTGAAGACACTTGGCAGGTTTGTTGTTGAAGCTTCTGTGTATGTTGTTATTGAAGACACTGCTGATTGTTGTTGAAGACATTAGGCAGGTTGTTATTGAAGACACTGAGCTGGTTGTTGAAATTCCCGTCTGGTTGTTAAAAAAACTTGGCTGGTTGTTTTTGAAGACACTGGATCAGTTTTTGTATACGCCACTGGAGATGTTGTTAAAGACACTGAGGTGGTTGTCGTTGAAAACACTGGGCAAGTTTTAATTAAAGGCCTTGACTGGTTGTTGTTAGAGACACTGGGTATGTTGTTTTTGAAGACACTGGGCTGGTTGTTGTTTAAAAAACACTGGACAGGTTGTTATTACAGACACTGAGTTGGTTGTTGTTGCAGACACTGGGCAGGTGGCTGTTGATGAAGCAACTAGGCTGTTTATTATTTAAGTAACTTAGCATATTAAATATTTAAGTAACTAGGGCGAATGTTTAGACCATACTGATTGTTTTTGACGCTATTAGGCTGAATTTCAAACATGTATATTGGTATATTATTTAACAAAATAAATTTCTTTCAAATACGTTATATTCAAGATGCTGACATACACCTTGATTGATATCTAGTTAGAATAACATTCATCAAGTAGTCAAATGTTCATAAGTTTCGAAATGATTGGTCTCTTGTATACAAGAGCCAGTGCTAACACCTGTACTTCTGATAAGATTTTTCTGATTAAAATCGGACAGAGGAAAGGATGACGTTATAGAAGACTTTCCAGCACAGTCATCTGCTCATTGAAATTAAGAAATTAAAATAAATATTCAATGCTATATTCCCGTGCTTTGTGTTTCGAGAGCACTTGTCTCTGCAAGTGGCGTCTCCCATGTAAGAGTTTGTGGTTGTTTGATAAATACTTTATGTTCGTTTGAGTTTACGAATTAGAATTTAAATGTATTTATCAAATTTGTACAAAATCGAACATGTAAATTGTTGTTTGTTTATAGTTTACACGTGTTTGGTTAATTATAGTAAGGTCGGTTCGATTAGGATATTGAGTTCATGCACAAGAGAACTCAGGTGGTTTAAAGTCATTCGAGTCATTGCAGTCAAAGTGTACAGTAGCATTTTGCAAAATAAATAATATTATTAATCATATTATTTATTTTCAGATTTGTGGACAACAAGTATGGGGAAACCAGCCCAAGCTTCTTATAGCTACATGTATATATTTATATGAACTTTCAACAATATTATACTCATATTTAGAATAAAATGTGCGCTTGTCTCTGCAAGTGGCGTCTCCAATGTAAGAGTTTGTGGTTATTTGATAAATACTTTATGTTCGTTTGATTTTACGAATTAGAATTTAATGATTAAAATACCCCTAACATAAGATAAGAATATTTCAAATCAGTCTTTACCTGAAGGTTTTGAATCGATAAAAGTTGTATGTAAAATTTTGTGTCGTTCATATTTAAATATTTTCCTTTTGGTTTTGTCGCAGTAATACAATTTAATTCTTTTGCACTTTTCATGTCGGAAATGTTTGTTTTAATCGTATTATTGACTTATCTTTTGAATGTAAAAAGTTCTGGAAGATTTCAAAAATGTATACATTGTATTTTTTACGTAAATTGTCAGATGCATACTACGGACAGTCATGTCTAACCATGCACGTTTGATGGATCCTCAATGCTCTTCAACTTTGTACTTGTTTGGCTTTATAAATATTTTGATATGAGCGTCACTGATGAGTCTTATGTAGACGAAACGCGCGTCTGGCGTACAAAATTATAATCCTGGTACCTTTGATAACTATTTGAATTATCATTTTTAATATTTTAACATTTGACTCATTATTTTTTTTACACTATGATTATATAACGTGATTGATGTTCATTTTAGTTTTGTTTTGTCAGTCAATACATTTGAATAAGTATACTATGTTCTCTTTAATACAACTTTACTCTTTTAGTTTTACCTGATCATGCTGAAATTGACCTCATTTTACTTTTGTAATTACGATTCACAAACAGTCTGACAATGGTGTTTTCGAACTTATTTATTATACAATTTCTATGAATGTAATTTAAAAATAACTGCCAGTGACTTTTCAGTTAACGGGTTTCAAGATTACACAAACATATCGACAACATCTAGAATGCAAATTACGGCTTCGTAAATGTGTTGTTTAAGCTTATAAATTCATTCACTATATATAAGGTTAAGATACATTTTCAATTAGTTATTGGAATCTGTGGTGTGCTACTCGTTTGTATTTAATTTTTTTTCTACAAATGAGTTTGTTGTTAAATATAAATTATGCCGAATGCTTAAAAATGATAATAATGATTAATAGAATATAACAAGTAAGTATCACATATCACTTTTATCTTCTATCAATGTAATCATGCAGATTTGATCGACCGCATGCAATACATAAGTATCTATAATGTTGACATAAGGCAGTATTCACAGAAGAAATGCTACCTTTAATTTTGCATGTTATGCGTCGAGTCAATATATAGTGGAGCGGTTGTAATTCTCTATCCGCCACAGTAGTTCTGTCAAAAGAAAGATATGTTAAATTCTTAATCATTCGTCGTAAAATCTTGAACTCCTCTTATTTATGAGTTAATACCAATAAGCACACTATCAAAAAAATTTCTGTTAAAAGAAAGATAACTCATATGCTTTTTTATTCGTCGCCAGATCTTAAAGCCTTCTTAATTATGAGTTAAAGAATACTATTGAAAACAAAAATCGTTTACGTTCGGACACAAGGTACTTGTACCATAATGTATATCCGGTTCCTTACTTTTAAATTGAACATAAATATTGCAGAGATTGGTATATACAATTCGTTTGTAAGCAAAAAACTGAACAGTGAAGTAAAAAATAACCGAACGAAATCAAAAAGGCAATATCCGCCTTTTTACCAAATTGTTCATGTAGTAAAATTATAAGAATACCGAACTCCAAGGGAAATTCAAATCGGAAAGTCCCTTAAACAAATGGCAAAATCAAAAGCTCAAACACATCAAACGAATGGAAAACAACTGCCATATTCCTGATTTAATGCAGGCATTTCCTAATGTAGAAAATTATGATGAAAACCTGGTTTAAAGGCTAGCTAAACCTCTCACTTGTATGACAGTCGCATAAAATTCCATTACATTGACAACAATGTGTGAACAAAACAATGTAGCTCTCTAATTCTGATCAATTGTAATTAACACTATTATTAGAATGGTTTCCATTCACGACGACGCTCAATATTAATAGAGTGATTTCCCCCAAAAAACAGAAACAATTTATACAAGGATTTAGCGGAGATAAAATACTGTAAACTAATTGACCGGCAATTAAATTTTTTTGAAAACACATAGAAGATGCAATCAGAAAGAGAAAGTTTTAAAAAGAATGTATTGGTGAAAGATTGTAGTCTTTTCCTCGATATTAATACTCAAAGAAATATCGATATTGATTAAATCGATCCATTTTCAATACAAAAACAATTACTAGTTCAGTTGAAAATATGTAACAGCCATTTGTTTAACATCACTTTCAAAACGAAGCTGGAGGAGGCTCTTGTTTATACTACAAAATGACACTTGAAACTTTTATGAATTGATGTGCGTCAGTCATGGGGTAATTGAAAAAGTAATTGTGTAATTTTACAATGTAGTTGCTTATAATTAATGGCAATTTTTCAAGTAAAAAGTAAAATAATAAAAATAACAAACTCCAACGAAAATTCAAACCGGAAAGTCCCTTTTAAAAAGCGAAATCAAAAGCTAAAACAAATCAAACGAATGCAAAACAACTGTTATACTTCTGACTTGGTACAGGCGTTTCCTAATGTAGAAAATGGTGGATTGAACATGGTTTTATAGCTAGTAGACCTCTCACTTGTTTGATGTACAGTCTTACCTGTATTAAGCTGTCACTCATGGAATATATCAAAAGTGAACGCTCAAGAAAGTTGATGTTTTAAAAGAGGTTCTGGGAAAAAATCCGATTCAAAAATCGACCGTTGCTGGGACCGAGGCAAATTGGTTTATTGGATTCAATAGGCAGATTTGTCATTCCTTATTGCAGCTAAATGAAATTAAATAAAACATGAAAAATGTGTTTGATGCATTATTAATTATTCCCACTTATAATGCTTCACGTTTCTTTGAAAATGATAGTTCAAACAGTCATTTCTTTTTTTACTGAATGCTGCAAACTTTAATACAAGATATAATTATTTTTATTAACTATCATTTATATAAGTACATTCCATTTGATAGTTTTTATCATATGTTCAAAATTCTTATATGTAGAGAGAACACGACTTTTTATCATCCAATGTTAAGCATTTTTATTAAAAGGGGAGGTAATTCAGTGATTTCTTGTTTTAGAATCTTCTGATAATTTGTCTACTTTTGCTATTGCAGGGTACTTCAATCGACAATCCCACTTTCATTTTTATATTCCAGCAATATTTAATAAAAGCTAACTTTTGATACGTGAATTGTAAATTCTATCCTTTGGGTTTTCTTTCTTTTTACACACAATTTGTATGCACTTATAATGCTTGACGTTTCTTTGAAAATGATAGTTCAAACAGTCATTTCTTTTTTTACTGAATGCTGCAAACTTTAATACAAGATATAATTATTTTATTAACTATCATTTATATAAGTACATTCCATTTGATAGTTTTTATCATATGTTAAAAATTCTTATATGTAGAGAGAACACGACTTTTTATCATCCAATGTTAAGCATTTTTATTAAAAGGGGAGGTAATTCAGTGATTTCTTGTTTTAGAATCTACTGATAATTTGTCTACTTTTGCTATTGCAGGGTACTTCAATCGACAACCCCACTTTTATTTTTATATTCCAGCAATATTTAATAAAAGCTAACTTTTGATACGTGAATTGTAAATTCTATCGTTTGGGTTTTCTTTCTTTTTACACACAACTTTGTTACTGTGTATGCTTTTTTATAAAGAAATGTGCATCGGAAAAGTACACTACATATTCGTTTTTATCATCACTTGGCGTCCGGCGTCCGGTGTTGTCGTCCGTCGTCGTTAACTTTTACAAAAATCTTCTCCTCTGAAACTACCGGGCTAAATGTAACCAAATTTGGCCACAATCATCATTGGGATATATAGTTAAAAATTTGAGTCCGGTGACCCGGACAACCAACCAAGATGGCCACCATGGCTAAAAATAGATCATAGGGGGAAAATGTAGATTTTGGCTTATATCTCTGAAACCAAAGCATTTAGAGCAAATCTGACATTGGCAAAATTGTTTATCAGGTTAAGATATATCTGCCCTGAAATTTTCAGATGATTCTGGCAACCCATTGTTGGGTTGCTGCCCCTGAATTCGTCATTTCAAGGAAATTTTGCCTTTTTTTGGTTATTATCTTGAATATTATTATAGATAGATATAAACTGTAAACAGCAATAATGTGCAGCAAAGTAAGATCGACAAAAAAAGTGAAATGACCAATTAAAAATGGTCAGTTGACCCCTTAAAGAGTTACATGTATTGCCCTTTATAGTCAATTTTTAACAATTTTTCATACATTTTTGTAATGTTTTACAAAAATCTGCTACTCTGAAACTACTTAGACAAATTTTACCAAACTTGTCCACAATCATCATTAGAGTATCAAGTTTACAAAAATGTGTGGGATGACCCTGCTTGCGAACGAAGATGGCCAACTTGGCTAAACATAGTACATAGGGTAAAATACAGTATTTGGCTCGTATCTCTAAAACCAAAGCATTTAGAACAAATCTGACATGATAAAATTGTTCATAAGGTCAAGATCTATCTGCTCCGAAATTTTCAGACCATTCAGGCAACCCGTTGTTGGGTTGCTGCCCCTGAATTGGTAATTTTAAGAAACTTTTGGTTATTATCTTGAATATTATTATAGATAGAGATAAACTGTAAACTGTAATAATGTACAGCAAAGTAAGACCTACAAATAAGTCAACATGATCAAAAGGGTCAATTGACCCCTTAAGGAGTTATTGAGAAATAGCCAATTTTTAATAATGAAATGGATATTTTGAATAATGGAATGGACTGCTAGGACACTTCAGCCCCTAATTACAGATATACATTATACCTCAATCGAAAGTTTATCAAGAGAGGAACAAAAGGTATATAGTCAATATGTTTCGGAACGGATATAAGAAGAGTAACGAAGGACTTAAATATCGAAATAGAAATAGCCAATTTTGAATAATGAAATGGATATTTTGAATAATGGAATGGACTGCTAGGACTCTTCAGCCCCTAATTACAGATATATGTTATACCTCAATCGAAAGCTTATCAAGAGAGGGACCAAAGATATATAGTCAATATGTTTTGGAACGGATATAAGAGGAGTAACGAAGGACTTAAATATCGAAATACGCGTAAACATTAAGAAAAAACCAATTTTGAATAATGAAATGGATATTTTGAATTATGGAATGGACTGCTAGGACCCGTCAGCCCCTAATAACAGATATATATTATATCTCAATCGAAAGCTCATCAAAAGAGGAACACAAGGTAAATAGTCAGTCTGTTCCGCAACGGATATTAGAGAATTAACGAAGGACTTAAATATCGAAATACGCGTAAACATTAAAAAAAACCAATTTTGAATAATGAAATGGATATTTTGAATTATGGAATGGACTGCTAGGACCCGTCAGCCCCTAATAACAGATATATATTATATCTCAATTGAAAGCTCATCAAAGGAGGAACAAAAGGTATATAGTCAGTCTGTTCCGCAACGGATATTAGAGGATTAACGAAGGACTTAAATATCGAAATACGCGTGAACAATGAGAAATAGCCAATTTTGAATAATGAAAAGGGATATTTTCAATAATGGAATGGACTGCTAGGACCCTTCAGCCCCTTATTACAGATTTGCATTAAACCTCAATCGAAAGCTTATCAAGAGAGGAACAAAAGGTATATAGTCAGTATGTTCCGCAACGGATATTACAGGAGTTACGAAGAAATTAAATATAAAAAAACACGTGAACATTTATAAATAGCCAAATTGAATTTTAAATAATGAAATGGATATTTTGAATAATGGAATGCACTGCTAGGACCCTTTAGTCCCTAATAACAGATATATGTTATATCTCAATCGAAAGCTTATCAAAAGAGGAACAAAAAGTATATAGTCAGTCTGTTCCGCAACGGATATTAGAGGATTAACGAAGGATTTAAATATCGAAATACGCGTGAACATTGAGAAATAGCCAATTTTGAATAATGAAAAGGATATTTTGAATAATGGAATACACTGCTAGGACCCTCCAGCCCCTAATTACAGATGTATATTATACCTAAATCGAAAGCTTATTAAGAGAGGAACAAAAGGTGTATAGTCAATATGTTCCGCAACGGCTATTAGAGTAGTAACGAAGGACTTAAATATCGAAATACGCGTGAACATTGAGAAATAGCCACTTTGAATAATGAAATTGATATTTTGAATAATGGAATGGACTGCTAGGACCCGTCAGCCCCTAATTACAGATATATGTTATACCTCAATCGAAAGCTTATCAAGAGAGAAACAAAAGGTATATAGTCAGTATGTTCTTCAACGGATATTACAACGAAGAAATTAAATATCGAAATACGCGTGAATATTGAGAAATAGCCAATTTTCAATAATGAAATGGATACTTTGAATAATGGAATGGACTGCTGCGACCCTTAAGCCCCTAATTATAGATATACCTTATATCTAATTCAAAAGCAGATTAAGAGAGTAACAAAAGATTGATAGTCGATATGTTCCGCAACGGATATTAGAGGAGTAACGAAGGACCTAAAAATCGAAATACGCGTGTACATTGAGAAATAGCCAATTTTTCATAATTTTTTGTAATCTTTTACAAAAATCTGCTACTCTGAAACTACTCAGACAAATTTTACCAAACTTGTCCACAATCATCATTAGGGTATCAAGTTTAAAACATGTGTGGGATGACCCTGCTTGCGAACCAAGGTGGCCCACTTGGCTAAACATAGTACATAGGGTAAAATGCAGTTTTTGGCTCGTATCTCTAAAACCAAAGCATTTAGAACAAATCTGACATGATAAAATTGTTCATAAGGTCAAGATCTATCTGCCCCGAAATTTTCAGACCATTCAGGCAACCCGTTGTTGGGTTGCTGCCCCTGAATTGGTAATTTTAAGAAACTTTTGGTTATTATGTTGAATATTATTATAGATAGAGATAAACTGTAAACTGCAATAATGTACAGCGAAGTAAGACCTACAAATAAGTCACATGATCAAAATGGTCAATTGACCCCTTAAGGAGTTATTGCCCTTTATAGTAAATATCTAACAATTTTCATAAAATATTTTCCACTGTAACTACAGGGCCAAGTTCATTATAGATAGAGATAATTGTAAGCAACATGAATGTTTAGGAAAGCAAGATCTACAAACACATCACCATCACCAAAACACAATTTTATAATGGATCCATCTGTGTCCTTTGTATAATATGCACATATACCAAGGCGAGCGACACAGGCTCTTTAGAGGCTCTAGTTTATAGTTGTGTACACAACAGAAGAAATTAAGAATGAATATTAAGTAATTTCTGTTTACATATTAAAGACTACAAAGAAGTGTTGGAAATTGCCATCTTACATGAGGATACTTCTATTTTAAATTTATGATTTGCATTATACAATTAAGTGTTCAAAACTGAAATGTCTTCATTTATTTTTTCACTTAGTTTTACTGCTAGTGATGCTAGTGAAAAATTCGAAAGATGCTATATACCACATTGCCTCATACACATGTAGCTTTTAAAGAGATCTGATTATAGATCGATGATTTCCATTTCTTGCGATTGTGACGGCCATGTCTATTAAGAGTGAGGTATATAGCATCTTTTGAATTTTTCACTAGCATCACTAGCAGTAAAACTAAGTGAAAAAATAAATGATAAACATTAGACCAAAAACGAAATATTGCAATATTTGAATTATATTAGATAGCATTGTGAAAAATACTCCTGACTCGTTGCTTTCGCGGTAATTTCATGCCCTCGAAAAGATGTACCGAGCCTTGTTACATGGACGTCAAGTTGGTTACATATTCCCTATTCCCTATTCGTTACCTATTCCCTATTCCCTATTCGTTACCTATTCGTTACCTATTCCCTATTCCCTTTTCGTTACCTATTCGTTACCTATTCCCTATTCCCTATTCGTTACCTATTCGTTACCCATTCCCTATTCCCTATTCGTTACCTATTCGTTACCTATTCCCTATTCCCTATTCGTTACCTATTCGTTACTTATTCCCTATTCCTTATTCGATTTCTAATATCCTTCCCCCTTTTTAATTAAGTCTCCCAAACTAAGTTTGGAGACTTATTGTTTTTGCTCAGTTCTTATTATTTTTATTATTCTTCTTCTTCCTCTTCTTCCTCTTCTTCCTCTTCTTCTTCCGCCACTTTAAAAATGAACTTGTCCGCAGCATTTTTCCAAAACTACTTGTCAGATTTACTTAGGGTTTCATAAAATGTTAGACTAATATGTCTAGGTGAGCCATCAATCGTTCATTTGTGCATTGGGATCTATTAAGGGGTATTTTGGGGGACAGAAAGAAGGGAGGGGTTTACTATAGAACCCTATGGGATTTTATTTGCTAAAATTTTCAAATGAATATAACTTGAAAACTGTAAGTGATAGATACATGCAGTCTTCAGAAATGATTAAGGACAATAAAACAAATCACATGAAATATAGGGGAGTCCCTGGGGGTCATCCCTACCCCCTTCAATTCGAGAATATGCTTTTAACTTGTAAACGGTACAGATCCCCACCCCTAAACCATATATATAATCTTGAATAGGACGATAAAACAAATCAAATGAAATTAAATGGAAGTCCCCGGGGGTCATCCCAACCCGTTAAATTTTAGAATGTGCTATTATCTTGTAAACGGTCCAGATCCCCACCCCTAAACCATATATATTCTTGTAGGGGACAATAAAACTAATCAAATGAAATTAAATGGAAGTTCCTGGGGGTCACCCCACCCCGTTAAATTTGAGAATGTACTATTATCTTGTAAATGGTCCAGATCCCCACCCTAAACCATATATATTCTTGTAGGGGACAATAAAACAAATGAAATGAAATATAAGGAAAGTCCCTAGGGGGTCACCCCACCCCCTCTTGTTTGAAAACTTATAAACGGTCAACATCACCACCCCTAAACTATATATATTCTTGTAAGGGACAATAAAACTAATCAAATGAAATTAAATGGAAGTTCCTGGGGGTCACCCCCACCCCGTTCAATTTCAGAATATACTATTATCTTGTAAATGGTCCAGATCCCCACCCCTAAACCATATATATTCTTGTAGGGGACAATAAAACAAATGAAATGAAATAAAAGGAAAGTCCCTAGGGGGTCAGCCCACCCCCTCTTGTTTGAAAACTTATAAACGGTCAACATCCCCACCCCTAAACCATATATATTCTTGTAGGGGACAATAAAACAAATAAAATGAAATGTAGGTAAAGTCCCTGGGTGTCACCAACACCCCTCCTGTTTGAATACTTGTAAATGATGGAGATCCCCACCAGTAAGCCATGTATATTATTGTATGGGACAAAAAATCAAATCAAATGAACATGGGACTATATGAATTGCGAGTTATGGGAGCTTTGTTTGGGAGACTTCGTAACAGCATCCTGTTACAATTACTTCTTGTTGTTTATACTCTTATATCTGGTAATAGTTCTAAATTTGTTGAGGTAAAATGATCTTTTTATGACCTATTTATATGTGTTTGTGCTCAACCGATCCTTTTACTTTATGTTCGATACTTATTTGTCCCTTATTTGATTTTTATACGTTCTACCTTTTAACTGCTTTATGTCCGTATGTTTGAAGATGGATCTTGGTTCGAAGGGATGAAATCACCGTGTTAGCGATTGCATAAAAAAAAAGATGTGGTATGATTGCCAATGAGACAACAACCCACAATAGACCAAAATGACACAGAAACTATCAATTATAGGTCAATGTACGGCCTTCAACAATGAGCATAGCCCAAACCGTGTAGTCACCTATAAAAGGCCCAATTATGACAACTTCAAACAATTCAAACAACAAAACTAACGGCCGTATTTCATATACAAAAAAATAAACGGAAAACAAATATGTAACACAAAAACAAACGATAACTACTTAATTTCAGGCTCTTGTCTAGGGACAGGCACACACTAACATAATGTGGATGGGTTAAACATGTTAGCAGGGTGTACATCGTTTCGGAGCATGCTATTACCTTGTTTAATTCGTTCCATCACTCGCTCATAATTCGCTTATAATACGTGTATCATACGTTGCACCTTTTAAAACATGATTTTCACTTGTTTTGTTGTCTCTGGTGGTATATTTTGGTTCTTAGAGGTGATATAACTCTATAAGCGCATATGTACCAGTTCCAGCGCTCGGATAATACCCTATTAAATATTCGTTACTTATTCGCTTTTAATAAGTTTGTTGTATGTTGCACCTTTTAGAAAAGGATTTTCAATTGTGTTCATATCTCTGGTGGTAATAATGTGTTCTTATAGATGAAATATCCCTATTAGCGCGTATGTACCCGTTCCAGCGCTCGGATAATACCCTGTTACTTATTCGTTCCTTATTCGCTTTTAATGCGCAGGGTAAGTATACGTTGCACCTTGAAATAAATCGTTTTTTAATTGTGTTCATGTCTCTGGTGGTAACAATGTGTTCTTAGAGACGAAATGACCCTATTAGAGCGCATGTACCCGTTCCAGCGCTCGGTTAATACCCTGTTACCTATTCGTTACCTATTCGTTACCTATTCACTTATAATACGTTTGTTGTACGTTGCACCTTTTAGAAAAGGATTTTCATTTGTGTTCATGTCTCTGGTGGTAACAATGTGTAATTAGAGATGAAATGACCCTATTAGCGTGCATGTACCCGTTCCAGCGCTCGGTTAAATACCCTGTTACCTATTTGTTACTTATTCGCTTTTAATACCTTGTTGTACGTTGCACCTTTAAGAAACGGATTTTCAATTGTGTTCATATCTCTTATGGTAATAATGTGTTCTTATAGATGAAATACCCCTATTAGCGCAAATTACCCGTTCCAGCGCTCGGATAATACCCGGTTACTTATTCGTTCCTTATTCGCTTTTAATGCGCAGGGTATACGTTGCACCTTGAAATAAATCGTTTTTTTAATTGTGGTCTAGTATCTGGTGGTAACAATGTGTTCTTAGAGATGAAATGACCCTATTAGCACGCGTGTACCCGTTCCAGGGCTCGGTTAATACCCTGTTACATATTCGTTACCTATTCGTTACCTATTCACTTATAATACGTTTGTTGTACGTTGCACCTTTTAGAAAAGGATTTTCACTTGTGTTCATGTCTCTGGTGGTAACAATGTGTAATTAGAGATGAAATGACCCTATTAGTGTGCATGTACCCGTTCCAGCGCTCGGTTAATACCCTGTTACCTATTCGTTACCTATTCACTTATAATACGTTTGTTGTACGTTGTACCTTTTAGAAAAGGATTTTCACTTGTGTTCATGTCTCTGGAGGTAACAATGTGTTCTTAGAGATGAAATGACCATATTAGCATGTATCCGTTCCAGCGTTCGGTTAATACCCTGTTACCTATTCGTTACCTATTCGTTACCTATTCACTTATAATACGTTTGTTGTACGTTGCACCTTTTAGAAAAGGATTTTAACTTTCTAAAAGGTGCAACGTACAACAAACGCATTATAAGTGAATAGGTAACGAATAGGTAACGTATAGGTAACGAATAGGTAACGAATAGGTAACAGGGTATTAACCGACCGCTGGAACGGGTACATGCACGCTAATAGGGTAATTTCATCTCTAAGAACACATTGTTACCAATAGAGACATGGACACTATTGCAAATCCTTTTCTAAAAGATGCAACGTACAACAAACGTATTATAAGTGAATAGGTAACGAATAGGTAACGAATATGTAACAGGGTATTAACCGAGCGCTGGAACGGGTACATGCAGGCTTATAGGGTCATTCCATCTCTAATTACACATTGTTACCAACAGAGACATGAACACAAGTGAAAATCCTTTTCTAAAAGGTGCAACGTACAACAAACGTATTTAAAGCGAATAAGTAACGTATAGGTAACGAATAGGTAACAGGGTATTAACCGAGCGCTGGAACGGGTACACATGCGCCAATAGGGTCATTTCATCTCTAAGAACACATTGTTACCACCAGAGACATGAACACAAATGAAAATCCTTTTCTAAAAGGTGCAACGTACAACAAACTTATTATAAGTGAATATGTAACGAATAGGTAACGAATAGGTAACAGGGTATTAACCGAGCGCTTGAACGGGTACATGCACGATTATAGGGTCATTTCATCTCTAATTACACATTGTTACCACCAGAGACATGAACACAAGTGAAAATCCTGTTCTAAAAGGTGCAACGTACAACAAACGTATTTAAAGCGAATAAGTAACGAATAGGTAACGAATAGGTAACAGGGTATTAACCGAGCGCTGGAACGGGTACACATGCGCTAATATGGTCATTTCATCTCTAAGAACACATTGTTACCACCAGACACATGAACACAATTGAAAATCCGTTTCTAAAATGTGCAACGTACAACAAACGTATTATAAGTGAATAGGTAACGAATAGGTAACGAATAGGTAACGAATATGTAACAGGGTACTATCCGAGCGCTGGGACGGGTACATGCGTGCTTATAGAGTCATTTCATCTCTAATTACACATTGTTACCACCAGAAACATGAACACAAGTGAAAATCCTTTTCTAAAAGGTGCAACGTACAACAAACGTATTATAAGTGAATAGGTAACGAATAGGTAACAGGGTATTAACCGAGCGCTGGAACGGGTACATGCACACTAATAGGGTCATTTTATCTCTATTACTCATTGTTACCACCCGAGACATGAACACAGTGAAAATCTTTTCTAAAGGTGCAACGTACAACAAACGTATTTAAAGCGAATAAGTAACGAATAGTACGAATATGTAACAGGTATTAACCGGCGCTGAACGGTACATATGCGCTATAGGGTCATTTCATCTCTAGAACACATGTTACCACCAGAGACATGACACAATTGAAAATCTTTTAAAGTGCAACGTACAACAATGTATTATAAGTGAATAGGTAACGAATAGGTAACGAATATGATAACAGGGTATTAACCGAGTGCTGGAACGGGTACATGCGCGCTAATAGGTCATTTATCTCTAAGAAACATTGTTACACAGAGACTAGACACAATTGAAAATCTTTTCTAAGGTGCAACGTACAACAAATGTATTAGGATGTAACGAATAGGTAACGAATAGATAAGGTATTACCGAGTGCTGGAACGGGTACATGCGCGCTAAAAGGTCATTTTATCTATAAACACATTATTACACAAGAGTATAACACATTGAAATCCGTTTCTTAAAGGTGCACGTACAACAAACGTATTAAAGCGAATAAGTAACGAATAGTAACGAATAGGTAACAGGTATACGAGCTCTGAACGGTACATGCACGCTAATGGGTCATTTCATCCTAATTACACATGTACACAGAGACATGACACAAGTGTAAATCCTTTCTAAAGGTGCAAGTACAACAAACGTATTATAAGATAGTAACGAATAGGTAACGAATAGGTAACAGGTATTAACGAGCGCTGGAACGGGTACATGCGCTCTAATAGGTCAGTTCGTATTTAAGAACACATTGTTACCACCAGAGACATGAACACAATTAAAAACGCTTTTTTCAAGGTGCAACGTATACATACCCCGCATTAAAAGGATTAAAAAGGAACGAATAAGTAACAGGGTATTATCCGAGCGCTGGAACGGGTACATGCACGCTAATAGGGTCATTTTCATCTATAATAACACATTGTTACCACAGAGACTATGAACACAAGTGAAAATCCTTTTTAAAGGTGCAACGTACAACAAATGTATTAAAGTGAATAGGTAACGAATAGGTAACGAATAGGTAAAAGGGTATTAACCGAGCGCTGGAACGGATACAGCACGTAATAGGGTCATTTCATCTCTAAGAGCACATTGTTACCACCAGAGACATGAACACAATTGAAATCCTTTTCTCTAAAGGTGCAACGTACAACAAACGTATTATAAGTGAATAGGTAACGAATAGGTAACGAATAGGTAACAGGGTATTAACCGAGCGCTGGAACGGATACATGCGCGCTAATAGGTCATTTCATCTTAAGAACCTATTGTTACCACCAGAGACATGGACACAATTGAAAAATCCTTTTCTATAAGGTGCAACGTACAACAACGTATTATAAGTAATAGTAACGAATAGGTAACGAATAGGTAACAGGGTATTAACCGAGCGCTAGAACGGGTACATGCACGATAATAGGGTCATTTCATCTCTAATTACACATTGTTACCACCAGAGACATGAACACAAGTGAAAATCCTTTTCTAAAAGGTGCAACGTACAACAAATGTATTTAAGTGAATAGGTAACGAATAGGTAACGAATAGGTAAAAGGGTATTAACCGAGCGCTGGAACGGATACAGGCACGATAATAGGGTCATTTCATCTCTAAGAGCACATTGTTACCACCAGAGACATGAACACAATTGAAAATCCTTTTCTTTAAAGGTGCAACGTACAACAAACGTATTATAAGTGAATAGGTAACGAATAGGTAACGAATAGGTAACAGGTATTAACCGAGCGCTGGAACGGATACATGCGCGCTAATAGGGTCATTTCATCTCTAAGAACCTATTGTTACCACCAGAGACATGGACACAATTGAAAATCCTTTTCTATAAGGTGCAACGTACAACAGACGTATTATAAGTGAATAGGTAACGAATAGGTAACGAATAGGTAACAGGGTATTAACCGAGCGCTAGAACGGGTACATGCACGATAATAGGGTCATTTCATCTCTAATTACACATTGTTACCACCAGAGACATGAACACAAGTGAAAATCCTTTTCTAAAAGGTGCAACGTACAACAAACGTATTTAAAGCGAATAAGTAACGAATAGGTAACGAATAGGTAACAGGGTATTAACCGAGCACTGGAACGGGTACATATGCGCTAATAGGGTCATTTCATCTCTAAGAACACATTGTTACCACCAGAGACATGAACACAAATGAAAAACCTTTTCTAAATGGTGCAACGTACAACAAATGTAGTATAAGTGAATAGGTAACGAATAGGTAACAGGGTATTAACCGAGCGCTGGAACGGGTACATGCGCGCTAATAGGGTAATTTCATCTCTAAGAACACATTATTACCACCAGAGACACGAACACAATTAAAAATCCGTTTGTTAAAGGTGCAACGTACAACAAACGTATTAAAAGCGAATAAGTAACGAATAGGTAACGAATAGGTAACAGGGTATTAACCAAGTGCTGGAACGGGTACATGCACGCTAATAGGGTCATTTCATCTCTAATTACACATTGTTACCACCAGAGACATGAACACAAGTGAAAATCCTTTTCTAAAAGGTACAACGTACAACAAACGTATTATAAGTGAATAGGTCACGAATAGGTAACGAATAGGTAACAGGGTATTAACCGAGCGCTGGAACGGGTACATGCGCTAATAGGGGGATTTCATCTATAAGAACACATTATTACCACAAGAGATAAGAACACAATTGAAAATCCGTTTGTTAAAGGTGCAACGTACAACAAACGTATTAAAAGCGAATAAGTAACGAATAGGTAACAGGGTATTACCCGAGCGCTGGAACGGGTACAGGCACGCTAATAGGGTCATTTCATCTCTAATTACACATTGTTACCACCAGAGACATGAACACAAGTGAAAATCCTTTTCTAAAAGGTGCAACGTACAACAAACGTATTATAAGTGAATTGGTAACGAATAGGTAACGAATAGGTAACAGGGTATTAAACGAGCGCTGGAACGGGTACATGCGCTGTAATAGGGTCATTTCGTCTCTAAGAACACATTGTTACCACCAGAGACATGAACACAATTAAAAAACGATTTATTTCAAGGTGCAACGTATACTTACCCTGCGCATTAAAAGCGAATAAGGAACGAATAAGTAACAGGGCATTATCCGAGCGCTGGAACGGGTACATACGCGCTAATAGGGATATTTCATCTATAAGAACACATTATTACCACCAGAGATATGAACACAATTGAAAATCCTTTTCTAAAAGGTGCAACGTACAACAAACGTATTAAAAGTGAATAAGTAACGAATATTTAACAGGGTATTATCCGAGCGCTGGAACTGGTACATATGCGCTTATAGAGTTATATCACCTCTAAGAACCCAAATCTACCACCAGAGACAACAAAACAAGTGAAAATCATGTTTTAAAAAGGTGCAACGTATGATACACGTATTATAAGCGAATTATAAGCGAGTGATGGAACGAATTAAACAAGGTAATAGCATGCTCCGAAACGATGTACACCCTGCTAACATGTTTAACCCATCCACATATGTTAGTATGTGCCTGTCCCCAAACAAGAGCCTGAAATTAAGAAGTTATCGTTTGTTTTTGTGTTACATATTTGTTTTCCGTTTATTTTTTTGTATATGAAATACGGCCGTTAGTTTTGTTGTTTGAATTGTTTGAAATTGTCATAATTGGGCCTTTTATAGGTGACTACACGGTTTGGGCTATGCTCATTGTTGAAGGCCGTACATTGACCTATAGTTGATAGTTTCTGTGTCATTTTGGTCTATTGTGGGTTGTTGTCTCATTGGCAATCATACCACATCTTCTTTTTTTTTTTATGCAAGCACTAACACGGTGATTTCATCCCTTCGAACCAAGATCCATCTTCAAACATACGGACATAAAGCAGTTAAAAGGTAGAACGTATAAAAATCAAATAAGGGACAAATGAGTATCGAACATAAAGTAAAAGGATCGGTTGAGCACAAACACATATAAATAGGTCATAAAAAGATCATTTTACCTCAACAAATTTAGAACTATTACCAGATATAAGAGTATAAACAACAAGAAGTAATTGTAACAGGATGCTGTTACGAAGTCTCCCAAACAAAGCTCCCATAACTCGCAATTCATATGGTCCCATTTTCCTTTGATTTGATTGTTTGTCCCATACAAGAATATATATGGCTTACTGGTGGGGATCTCCATCATTTACAAGTATTCAAACAGGAGGGGGTGGAGGTAACCCCAGGGACTTTACCTAGATTTCATTTTATTTGTTTTATTGTCCCCTACAAGAATATATATGGTTTAGGGGTGGGGATGTTGACCGTTTACAAGTTTTCAAACAAGAGGGGGTGGGCTGACCCCCTAGGGACTTTCCTTTTATTTCATTTCATTTGTTTTATTGTCCCCTACAAGAATATATATGGTTTAGGGGTGGGGATCTGGACCATTTACAAGATAATAGTACATTCTCAAATTGAACGGGGTGGGGGTGACCCCCAGGAACTTCCATTTAATTTCATTTGATTAGTTTTATTGTCCCTTACAAGAATATATATAGTTTAGGGGTGGGGATGTTGACCGTTTATAAGTTTTCAAACAAGAGGGGGTGGCGTGACCCCCTAGGGACTTTCCTTTTATTTCATTGCATTTGTTTTATTGTCCCCTACAAGAAAATATATGGTTTAGGGGTGGGGATCTGGACCATTTACAAGATAATAGTACATTCTCAAATTGAACGGGGTGGGGTGACCCCCAGGAACTTCCATTTGATTTCATTTGATTAGTTTTATTGTCCCCTACAAGATTATATATGGTTTAGGGGTGGGGATCTGGACCGTTTACAAGATAATAGCACATTCTAAAATTGAACGGGGTGGGGATGACCCCCGGGGACTTCCATTTAATTTCATTTGATTTGTTTTATCGTCCTATTCAAGATTATATATATGGTTTAGGGGTGGGGATCTGTACCGTTTACCAGATAATAGTACATTCTCAAATTGAACGGGGTGGGGGTGACCCCCAGGAACTTTTATCTAAAGTCATTTGATTAGTTTTATTGTCCCATACAAGAATATATATGGTTTAGGGTGGGGAACTGGACCGTTTACAAGTTAAAAGCATATTCTCGAATTGAAGGGGGTAGGGATGACCCCCCAGGGACTCCCCTATATTTCATGTGATTTGTTTTATTGTCCTTTAATCATTTCTGAAGACTGCATGTATCTATCATGCAAATCAGGAGCCTGTAGTTCAGTGGTTGTCGTTGGTTCATGTCTGTTATAAATAAGGCCGTTAGTTTTCTCAGTTGAAATGTATCATATTTTGTATGTCGGGGCCTTTTATAGCCAATTATATATTATATATAATTGCTTACATTCACTTTATTTGAACTTTGGTGGATAGTTGTCTCATTGGCAATCGTATCTCATCTCCTTATTTGTATATTGATACTTTGAAACACAATACATCGAATCATTTTCAAATTGTATGCAATAGACATGATGCCATTCACTTTAAATTACAAGGTGACAATGTTGATCGCATCTATCTCATCTAGTGTAACGGATACTACATATATGGAAAGACTACTTCGTGCCTTGATTTACATTATACAGCAATAGTGAGACTTAGTTGAGAACTAAAATCTACTCCGAAAGGTTAGCGAAGTTAAACACAGTCGTCTACGAAAGCCGAGAAGGATCATTCAAAATTCAAAATTCAGAATTCAAAATTCAGAATTCAAAATTCAAAATTCAAAATTCAAAATTCAAAACTCAAAAATAAATATTGCGAAATCATAACACGTGTTTCCGGTATGAAGAACTGTCATCCTGACACCTTTTAGACAGTTTTACCCTAGAACAGTTTTAGACAGTTCTACCTAGAACTGATTAAAGTTTTAGACAGTTCTACGACTAGAACAGCTCTATGACTAGAACAGCTCTATGACTAGAACAGTTCTACGACTAAAACAGTTCTTCGATTAGAACTGATTTGGTCAGTGCTACTGCTAGAATTGATTTGGTCAGTTCTATTCATAGAAAAGTTTTAAGAACTCTTTGTCTTAACTATAGATAAGTCAAAAGAATATAATATATTTTGCGTGTGGCTTTATCAACGATAGTTATAACACTGAATGGTGACCAGTGAGATGTCCTAACTGCAGTGACGTCATTTAGAACGGTTCTACAATCCTGACAGGTTTGGTCAGTTCTACGGCTAGAACAAGTTTTGACAGTTCTGCTGACAGTTCTACGGTTAGAACTGATTTGGTAATTTCTGCTGACAGTTCTACGACTAGAACTGATTTTGGACATGCAGTTCTACCTAGAACAGTTTTAGATAGTTCTACCCTAGAACTGATCCTGGCAGTTCTACTTAGAACCGTTCTAGGGTAGAACTGTTCTAGGTAGATATGTTTTAGGACAGTCTAGAACAGTTCTATGACAGATTATTCTGAGAGTTCTAATGAGAGGTTAGAAGTGATCTCCACTGTACAAGGGCAATAACATTAATAAACAAAAACACTTTTAATTTGTTCTTTAACACTTTTTATTAACATCTTGAAAGCTTCAGAGCAAAAGCTGATGACCAAATAGATATAGGAAGATGTGGTGTGAGTGCCAATGAGACAACTCTCCATACAAATAACAATTTAAAAAGTAAACCATTATAGGTTAAAGTACGGCCTTCAACACGGAGCCTTGGCTCACACCGAACAACAAGCTATAAAGGGCCCCAAAATTACTAGTGTAAAACCATTCAAACGGAAAAACCAACGGTCTAATCTATATAAACAAAACGAGAAACGAGAAACACGTATATATTACATAAACAAACGACAACTACTGTACATCAGATTCCTAACTTAGGACAGGTGCAAACATTTGCAGCGGGATTAAACGTTTTAATGGATCCAAACCTTCTCCCTTTTTCTGAAACAATAGCATAACATCACAACAAAGAAAAACATACGATAAAATATCAATTGGCAGACTTAACTCAATCAAAAAACGTATGATTAAACAATGAACGAATAAATTTGATCTGCGATATCTGAATACAAATGCACAGTTAATTAAATATAAGAGACAAACATTCATGACCAAAAAGCTAACAAACAAATTCAAACACAGGACATGACTGAGAAATATTTAACCAATCGATGTTATTTACACAAAATAGACTGACACGACCGCAAGATAAATTAGATTAAAGCTAGATTCACACTGCTGATCAGATCAATTCTATACCCGATTTACTCAAATTTCCACGATCAAGCGTAACCAATTTTTTGATCGGGACTGTTTGCATTTGGAATTTCTACCCGACTGCTACCAGACCGTAAAAGACTCAAACTCGACCTTTAACGACTCCTTCACGACTTCTTCGCGACTGATCATGGAATCCAACCACTAGTTCAATATCTTTTCGATGATCCCGACCAATTTACGATCCTTTCATGATATTTACTCGACTTTCTCGACTAAGTACCCGGCCATGTCCACTTGTACTTTTGTCCATCTGATGAGTTAAGCCTTTTTCAGCTGATTTTTATAGTTCGTTCTTATGTTGTACTGTTATACAACTGACCCAGGTTAGGGGGAGGGTTGGGATACCGCTAACATGTTTCACCCCGCCACATTATTTATGTATGTCCCTGTCCCAAGTCAGGAGCCTGTAATTCAGT
Organism: Mytilus edulis; assembly: GCA_019925275.1. NCBI lineage: Eukaryota > Metazoa > Mollusca > Bivalvia > Mytilida > Mytilidae > Mytilus > Mytilus edulis. The sequence goes on along the minus strand of CM034360.1, from coordinate 46,844,315 downwards.
GGATGTCGTTTGTTTATGTGTTACATATTTGTTTTTCGTTCATTTTTTTTATATAAATAAGGCCGTTCGTTTTCTCGTTTGAATTGTTTTACATTGTCATATCGGGGCCTTTTATAGCTGACTATGCGGTATGGGCTTTGATCATTGTTGAAGGCCGTACGGTGACCTATAGTTCTTAAATTCTGTGTTAAATTGGTCTCTTGTGGACAGTTGTCTCATTATCAATCATACCACATCGTCTTTTTTATAAATGAACAATACTCGATCTCAACACGATCCTGACTAGACCAGATCGACATTATTGTATAAATGTATTGGTCGCAGAATTAATCGGTATTGGTCGGTTGAGAACATATTCAGTATAAAACGTACAATGAATAAAATGTCTTATTTTCGAGCCCCCGCCACTATAGAGGAGAAAATTAAGTGTTACCCTTGTCCGTCTCACCGCCCGACAGTCCTTACGCTGTATAACTCTAGTTTTCCCCAACCAATAGTATATAAAACTTATATGCAATGCTTTGCACCACAAAACACAGAAAAAAATAATCTGGGTTGTGTCAATTTTTCCGTTCTATCGTTATGCCCCTTTAGAAATGAAAAAATAGCCGAATTTTTTGTTTCCATTTTCTAAGTTATGTTCATGATGTTTGCCTCAACAAAATGTTATGAAAATTACAAATACTTATAACCCCAAAACTCAGATCAAGTTTAAATAGCGGGTCATCATACATTTATGTGTCCCGTGGACTAAACTTGAATTGTGGCGAATAAAATGAACATGAAGCAACGACGCCGAGAAATATGTGTGAGGCTTCAGTTAGCTGACACGTCGATTCTTGTTCAAGAGGCCTGAAAGACAGTTGCGGGATGTTTTTTTTTGTTTCTTGTAGAAAAAATGCCTTAATTTGGCAAAAGGGTCTAAGAGAACTGAAAATTGTAATACAGCAAAATAAATTCTTCACAAAGCACAATATGAATGAAACATGAGATTCTGAAGAGCTTGTGTCGCTCACCTTGTTTTTTGTTTTGGAAATCATGTAAAATAAGTTGAAAATCACAACAAATAGTACAAGATACCCATTTAACGATTAAAACCAAGTGTGGTTTAATTTGGCCTAATAGTTAAATTAATAGCAGGTCATTCCTGCAGTGTAGTCTTACATTAGTTACTGAAAACCAGTTATCATTAATTTATTTAAATAAGTGTTCAAGATGTGACCATTTGAAATTGTTTTTTTAACATTTTCCCATGGACTTCTTTACAGAAAACCCCTATGTTTATTTTCGTCCTGAACATGCATGAAATATTTGCCACTGGACGTTAATAATCAAATAATCAATCGATTTTTAGCCATGGCGGCAATGTTGGTTGGATGGCAGGATCATCGGATACATTTTTTTAATCAAGATACCCTTACTGAAAATGGTGGCTAAGTTTAATTCTATATGGCCCAGTTGATTGAGTGAAGAAGATTTTTTGTAAAAGTTTACAAAATTTACAAAAAATTGTAAACAATTAAGCATAAAGGGCAATAACTCCTTAGGGGTCAATTGACCATTTTGGCTATGTTTGCCTATTTGTTGATCTTACTTTGCTGAGCATTATTGCTGTTTACAGTTTACAGTTTATCTCTATCTATAATCTTATTCAAGATAAACCAATAACTGCAAATTGTCCTTACAATTACCAACTCAGGGACAGCAACCCAACTACGGGTTGTCTGATTTTTTTGGAAATTTCAGGGCAGATATATCATAACCACATGAAATTTTGAAATACTAAGGCTTTTCTTCCTCAGGCATAGTTTACCTTAGCTGTGTTTGGCAAAACTTTTTGGAATTTTGGTCCTCAATGCTCTTCAACCTCGTACTTTATTTGGCCCATTTAATTTTTTTGGATTCGACCGTCACTGATGTATACTCGTGTATGAGATCGAAGAGTGATCAAATGTGGTCGCGTAGAGATCGGGTTTTGGTCGAGTTGGTCTGGGATGAAAAAAATATAGAAGTCGCAGTGATCATGAAGTGATCGGCATTGGTCAAGTTAATCTTGACCACATATCTTACAGATTGACGTTGATCAAGTTGATCGGATATTATTCGAGCAAAGATCGAAATGATCGAGTACTGATCAGTAAACTATTTGTATTCCGACCTAACTCAATCTCTACACGATCCTTTCCCGATCAATTCGATCGCTACTCGACGAATTATTGATCTCTTCTCGAGTGACTGGCTTCTCGATCATTACTCGAATGTTTTTGAAATGTCAAAAACTCTCGGGTAGAAAGTCAGATCGATGACGACCCGAACATTCTTGTTGATTGAGACGGACCAGACTCCCGATCGCTTAATTTGTCTTGATCAAGTTGGTCTGATCGGCAGTGTGAACCTAGCTTAAAAATGCGCGATTCTAGTCGGAGAGATTGCGATACGATCTCAAAACGACGTTACTACGACCTCACAACGACCATCTCGTTCTCTCTGCGACCCCAAAACGCTTCTACGACTATACCACGATTATACTACGCTTTTCAAGACCTTAGTACGATTCTAGCACGCTCATGCAGTCCTCATCCTACGACCTGATTACGTTCATACTACAACCATTTCGAGTTCTAGTCATGCTCATTGTCATTGTCTATAAAATACATAAAAGCTCCTCATGTTTTGATTTTGTATCAGTATCACTATAACTTTATGAAATATCGTCATTTGATCTAGATGGATTAGCAATACGTTGATTCGGGTTGGATTGTTGATTCGACATCTCTACTGGATAAGGATTCATACCAGAGGCCCATCTGACTCAACTACTACCCCATCACCACGCACACAAGTTCTGGTGGATGTTGGTGGCATGTCAGTGTTGTTTTCTGGAATTCTACTTATTAATGACAGTTTGAAGGAATGGAACAGTATTAATATGGAACATGATTTGGATATTATTGATGAGAGCGTAACTGGATCGCGGTATGCACTTGCTAAGATGGTATAATGATCTTGATAAGAGAGTGCTATAATTGCAGAAGATGCGTGGTAAGATCGTTTTGCAGTCGGATTAATCGTAGTATGTCGTAGTGAGAACTTATTGAGCGTAGTAAGATCGCGATAATCGTATTGAGGTAGCAGAATAAGAGTGGTGAGAACGTGGTATAATCGTAGCGGGATCGTTGTAGAAGCGTAATGAGAACATAGTAGCATCGTGGAAACAACAAAAATTCACATTTTCATGCCGCTCATACCGCGACCTCACCACGATCTGAATTTATTTTAGATCGTGGTGATCGAGCGTAGTGCGATCGTGGTCTAGTGTGACTGGGGCATTAGGGCTTTATTGACAATGATCATTTGACTTATTTGTAGATCGTAGTTTTCTTAACATTATTGCTGCTTTCAGTTTATCTTTATCTATAATAATAAAGATGATAACCAAAAACATCATAATTTCCTTAAAATTGCTAATTCAGGGGCAGCTACCCAGCAACGGGTTCTCTGATTCGTCTGAAAATTTCAGGGCAGATGTATCTAAACCTGATGAACATTTTACTTAAATTTACTCTAAATGCTTTAGTTTCAAAGATATATTGAAATTTCATTTGTTTTCGATGGTATCAATTTTCGTGGATTAAGGAAAACTTGCATATTCGTGGATACTTACTTTCGTGGTTTTGTGGAAGTCTGCGTACACGCCTAACGCCTATATAAAAATTGACATTCGTTGATCATTTAATTTCATGGTTCACTTGTACATACGAAATCCACAAATATATGTATCCAACGAATAATAATGAAACTTCAGAAGCCAAAAAGCTGCATTTACCCCTACGTTGTATTTTAAGCAATGGCGGCCATGTTGGTTGGCAGGCGGGGTCGTCGGACACATTTTTTAAACTAGATACGCCAATGATGATTGTGTCCAAGTTTGTTTTAAATTGGCCCAGACGACGACGATAGATCCAAATGATGAGGAAAGCTCACTTGATCTTGACCTTTTAAGTCAAGTGAGCTAAAATTGAATATCTTGATTAGATTGTTCTTAAACTAAATGCAATCAATATTGAACTCTACGCCAGGTCGACTGTTGACCTCAATTTACCTGAGAATACAGACGCACATATTTTATTGCGTCGGCAACAAATTTGCTTGAAAGGTGAATCAATTTGAAATACGATCTAATAAGAAATAGTTGCGGCATGACAAGCTAGGGGATCTAGGATTTTGGAAAGGGGGCGAGGTATAATAAGATTTTTTTAAAACTTTTTTTTGGCTAAAACAACATAAAATAAGTGTAAAATGCACTTTTGCAACAGTTCCTGTATATCTTATAGTTAAAGTGTAAGGGTTGGACATGTTTGAAGCCGTATTCTCCCAATTACTTGTCTATAATAAATTATTGAAACCTTTTTTTTGGCTAAAAAACATAAAATTTGTCAGTAAAAATGTACATGGAAGATTTTCATTTGTTGTATGTTTAGGTAGCATAACCTCCCATACTTCTTGTTGTAAACTAGATATAAGCCGGGCTATTCAATGAAATTACTATAATAAAATTGAGAATGGAAATGGGGAATGTGTCAAAGAGACAACAATCCGACCATAGTGGAGACAACATCTGTAGGCCATCAAAGGTTCTTCATTGTAGTGAGAAACTCCCGCACATAGACAAGATAGAAAAACAAGCAATATTAAGTAAACGTGAAACTTTTTTCACAATAATGTAATGAGTATTACTTTCTGTTTAGTGAAATTGTGAAATAGAAGTCTATATGTTCTTGCTAAATCCTTTGTCGGTTTGAAGGTGTCATGCTTTTTATCCTCAGCCTAAGCAATGTGTTACTGTAATTTGAATTTCAAAATGTCTTGAGTAACACTTTTTTCGACGCACGAGTCAACTCCACCATAGCAAATCACATGACTTTGACATAATTCATAATATATTACAGTAAATACGAGCGAAAAATATCTTTATAAGTAAAGAATTGTCGCATGAAAATTAGATACACGCACGGGAAATCGCGTTCACGAAGTCTAGTCTGATTAATCATTGTACAAAAAGGTCAAACAAAAAGGGGGGCTACGCCCTCTACGACCCCTCTAGATCCGCCCCTGCAAGCACAAATTTATAGGAAAGAAATATTGTAACAGAAAGGAGATGTCATGAGAAATGACTTTGAAATAACTTATTGAAAGAAATACATTTAATATTGTAACGTGACCGAGGGGAGGAACGACACCGACACAGATGGACAGACATAATCATACTATGGCACAACAATACGACAATGTATCCTATGGTAATTCCCATGAACTAAATAATACGTTATCTGTTCATTCACAAATTTACATTACTTCAGATGCATTGACAAACTAATTTGTTACAAAGTTTAAACATATAAACTTTAAAAACCAAGTCCTTCAGTATCTATACTGATTAAAACAATCAAGGAAAATTCTTACAGTCGTGATAGTACTACAGCTTCTAGTATCTTGACCAACTGACCTTTATCATAGAGTTTAATTACTTTCTCTTTAGACAAAACAAATAGGCATAACTAATTTTATTACCCTACACCCCAAAACATCGTTACTTGTCTTAATTAATCTGACAGTTCAACTTTAACTGCAGATATAAAACTAGACATTTGTCAAATAAGCCTTGCGTCATTAATTTTCCATGTACACAAATAAACAGTTATAAAGCAAATGAGTAAGAGGTAAATATTTACAAAACATAAATATTTCAATACCGTTTTTCAAAGAGTCCTATTCATCCTATATTTTTTTTTGGTATAATTGCAACAAAATTCTTAGCTAATTTTCTTTAGCCTTTTTCTAATTATTATTCATTACTTCAATTAATAAATTAGTATACATTTCTGAACATTATTATAAACACTATACCATCTTAACCAGCAGCCATCCTTCACCGAGGTAAGTCGAGGCACAGAGACCACGTGAGAAAGAAACGGCGGGAATCGGAATCGGAATTCTTTATGTTTTGAATTATGAATTATGAATTTTGAATTTTGAATTTTGAATGATCCTTCTCGGCTTTCGTAGTCGTCTTATTTTGGCTATACTTGAAAGTGGTGGATTTAACGCAGCGTATTTAAGAAGATGTTATTCACAAAAGAAATACCTGTAGCTTCTTACGGGATCTAATTATAGATCGATGATTTCAATTTCTTGCGATTAAGACGGCTATTCCTAGGTAAAAAGTAAAATAACAAAAAAGATCTAACTCCATTGAAAATTCAAAACAGAAAGTCCTTTATCAATTGGAAAATCAAAAGCTCAAAACCATCAAACGAATGGAAAACAATTGCAATATACTTGACTTGGTACAGGTATTTTCTTATGTAGAAAATGGTGCGACATTAATTGTGCATTAAGATATATATTTATACGGTATATCAGTCTACAATATTTATCTAGTGGTTATATGAAAAGTCAAGTACATTTGACATCTATAAATCTGAATGCAAATTATAAAAACATTCATGCTTTCGAATCAACATTTTTATGTTATTAATATTTCATATATGTAGAACTCTGAACCGCGATGTTACTCAGAACCGGAATTGTCACGCTGATTGTTTGACGTTGAATTGCTTTTTTGATCACGCTGAAGTGCTATCAGGGTATGTATGATATGGTGGGATTGTAACGATGAAGTGCGACGGACTACATAAACTATATAATTAATGCTTTTCATGTATATGCAGAAACGTCAATTTGTTTGATTGAAGCAGTTTTTTATGCCCCATTTATGGGCATTATGTTTTCTAGTCTGTGCGTTCGTTCGTCTTTCCGCTCGTTCGTCCATTCTTCTGTTCGACTGTTTGTCCCGCTTCAGGTTTATGTTTTGGTTAAAGTTGTTGGTCAAGGTAGTTTTTGATGAAGTTGAAGTCCAATCAACTTGAAACTTAGTATACATGCTCCTAATGATATGATTTTTTTCTAATTTAAATGTCAAATTAGAGTTTTTACCCCATTTTCACGGTTTACTGAACATAGAAAACGATAATGTGGATGGGGCATCCGTGTACTTGGGACACATTCTTGTTTTTCTGGTTTTTAGGTTAATAAGAGACTTATGAACTTTTAACCTATGGGAAACGATGAGTGATTGGTGGAGAGGGAAAATTAACCTTTTACAGCGATTTCTTTTCAAATCAACAAAATGTTCTTTTTAGGAACGATGGAGCTTGGCATTTTCTCAAAACACATGGATCCAAAAACGGACTCTCCGTATTATAATATTACATTAAAGAGAAACTCATTAGAGAAACCAAATAAAGATCATAATTATGTTAACGCAGAATTATGTTAACATGCAGAAAATCAAAGAGGACGATCTCTCATGTAGTATGCAACTGAATACGGCGACAATAAAGAATGCAAATTTATCAACTTACAATTAAAACAATCTACTTCTCATAGGCCAAATAATTGAACATCTGTAGATTTGTAACTAGCCATCATGCGTTATAACATGTATAAAGTCCATTGCACCACATGAGCGAACGGACCATTACACCTCAGCGTCGTCATCGCACTTGCTTTCGGACATTAGCGTGGCTTTAGGACTTCAGCGTGACCATCGCACTATAGCGTCCCCATCGTATTTCCGAGTCCTACATATATACAAACTCTGGCAATAAATTTTACAAAATTTGGCCAAAGAATAATTTGTAATCTATGTAACTTCGATTTTTTTTATGATAAGAAAACTTGATAAATAGTAACGGCCTTCAAACACGTTATCGACATCTTGAACAAAGAATAAAGCAACTTATTTATTGTAGGACGTTCAACATTATGTTTCAAATTTTTTGATAATTAGAGCTAAAATGAACTATAATTATCAAGGTATTAAACAAGGGATTGTTAACGTCCGGTTCAAAAAAACCTCAAGGTTGGTGATAGTCGAAATTCAAGTGTAGAAGCTAATATATATGCAATCTGTTTCTTGTTTTGAATGCAATATTTCCTTGATTTATTTTGTAATTTATCAAAGAAGTTGCACATTAGGCCTCTATGGTTAAGAATTATTTCGGATTTGTTTTAATTCTAAGGGAAGATATATTTTTATGGTATCAACAACCACTAAATTGATACTAACGAATGTCATTTAAATACAAATGTTCAATTCTTTACAATGATGAATTTAAAGTGATATTAAGATTATTTTGTATAATGATGTGAACAAAACAACTGACTAGCTACCTCCAATAAATATGTTTCCAACTTAAAAAATCAGGTTTAGACATTTTTTGAAACTATCTACTCAAGTGGAGATATGAATCAGATGTGGACGAGAAACATTTTTAATGTTCTGTTGGAGAACACGCAATCCCTCTCCTCGTGCAATAGTATAAAACATTTGATGTCTTTATCCTTCAAACACACAAGAATTCCTCATTTTAAACTTACACATAAGAAATAATCAAACATTAAAGCAGTCCCCGGCATATATAGTATATATCTCCCTATTGATAAGATATTAAGGATCATGATTTTCTTGCTGTTCAACACACCTCTAGACATCACTACTTGCAGTCTTTTTTTATGATGTATATTCATGTTTACTCTTTTCTTTAAACTCACTCCCGTAAGCCTGAATCTAAATTTGAACTTAAAATTTAATACGAGATATTTTCATCGTTGGGAAGTAAATTGGCATACATACTGGTTTGCAACAGTGCAGTGCATAGCAGTGGTGAGAAGAAAAAAGAATACAATGTATTAATTTAATGTATTATCGAGTTTGATTACAATTGTATTCGACAGCATAAGACCATTTCATAATTTCTAAATTTATATAAACAAAATACACGCATAAACAGGGATAAAAACCGCTTAGCGTTAACTCTTCAATGACGCGATGCAATTCTACTGTCCGACAATGGAAATTTTCTGCTTCAAATTATAACTTTAGAGTAAAAACCATTATTCCAGAAATTAGTCACTGCAAAAAACTCTACGAGAATATAATACTATCATAACAGTGTTTTGAGTTTTCAACAAGTAATTATTGTAAAGCAGTTACATATGCAATGTTACTTGTATCCCTCTTTATTCATTTATTTCAAATATTCATTTAGACAATTATTAAACCAATAATGTACAACATAAAATCGAAACACCCTTAATTTTTTCAAGTACAGTTAAAATCAATACTTAAAAGATACAACAGTAGTATTCCGCTGTTTTATAGTCAGAATTCGATTAAGCAAAATCAAATCCGGGTAACAAAATAAAACCGAAGGAAACACATCAACTAGAAGAGAAAAAACATCGGGAAAAAAGAAACACTGAACTACAACAAAATTTAAAAGATAAACTAACGAACAAAATTTTGCATACACTATTGATACCAACAGAATAAGATTACATATTATCTACTCAAGCTTTTTTCGTATTGCATGATAAATCATTTTATTGCTGAATTTTCAAAAATAGAAAGTCAACCCCCACTTCACTCTGATCCTAGATAAAATTGAGAAAGGAAATGGTGAATATGTCAAAGCGACAACCACCCGACCATAGAGCAAACAACAGCCGAAGGCAACCAATGGGTCTTCAATGTAGCGAGAATTCCCGCACCCGTAGGTGTCCTTCAGCTGGCCCCTAAAATATGCATAATAGTACAGTGATAATGGACGTCATACTAAACTCCGAATTATACACAAGAAACTAAAATTTAAAATCATACAAGACTAACAAAGGCCAGAGGCTCCTGACTTGGGACAGGCGCAAAATTGCGGCGGGGTTAAACATGTTTATGAGATCTCAACCCTCCCCCTATACCTCTAGCCAATGTAGAAAAGTAAAACAATAACAATACGCACATTAAAATTCAGTTCAAGAGAAGTCCGAGTCTGATGTCAAAAGATGTAACAAAAGAAAATAAATAAAATGACAATAATACATAAATAACAACAGACTACTAGCAGTTAACTGACATGCCAGCTCCAGACCTCAATTAAACTGATTGAAAGATTATGTCTTCATCATATGAATATCAGGTACAATCCCTCCCGTTTGGGGTTTAGTATCATACTATCATAAAATATATGAGAAGAACATAACCCGTGTCATGCCAACAACTGTTTTTTTAGAAATAAATGTGTTTAGTTCCGATGCAAAGACCCTATCAGTGAATCAATGTTAAAGCCAAAATATGCAATCTTTAATGACCTGACAACAGTATCGTAACTATATCCCCTTTTAATAAGTCTATTTAAAGGTTTTGTTAGTTTCTGAGGAGAATACTGACATTTTTGTGCTTTATAAAGAATATTTCCATAAAATTTTGGATGTGAAATACCTGAACGTATAAGATGTCTGCATGTTGAGTTATATTTACGAATTATTTCCTTATACCGGTGATAAAATTTAGTAAATGTTTTGACAAGTTTGTGATATCGAAAACCCTGGTGTAATAATTTTTCAGTAATACATAAATTTCTCTCGCTAAAATCTAATACATTGTTACATACACGAGCGAATCGTACAAGTTGAGATATATAAACACCATAAGATGGTGACAAGGGAACGTCACCATCTAAAAATGGATAATTAACAATAGGAAATGAAAAATCATCTCTTTTATCATAAATTTTTGTATTAAGCTTCCCGTTTATGATATAGATATCAAGATCGAGGAAAGGGCAGTGGTCATTGTTATCATTAGCTTTATTTAAAGTAAGTTCTACAGGATAAATTTCTTTAGTATACATACTGAAGTCGTCATTATTTAGAGCCAATATATCATCCAAATATCTAAAAGTATTGTTAAATTTTTGTATCAAATGTTGTTTTGATGGGTCTTTGCTAATTTTAGTCATAAATTGTAACTCATAACAATACAAAAACAGGTCCGCAATAAGTGGTGCACAGTTAGTCCCCATTGGAATTCCAATAACTTGACGATATACGGAATCTCCAAAGCGAACAAAAATGTTATCAAGTAAAAATTCAAGTGCATAAATAGTATCAAAGCATGTCCAATTGACATAGTTCTTTTGTTTATTGCTACAAAAAATGATCTAAAAGAGTTTGAACATATGTACTCGCATTCCGACTTTTTAAATGCCAAGTTAATTAGGAATGTGAATTTTTTCTTAATAAGAATATGAGGCAAAGTGGTATATAGGGTAGAAAAATCAAAACTTTGAACAGATTCAAAATCACCAATATATGCATGCAATTTATCAAGTACTTCCAACGAGTTTTTGACACTCCAAAAGTAATTAATTCCACTATTTTCAAAGGCCTTATTTGAACAATTTATTATCAGGTTTTTTATTGTACCAAGTGTACTAGTAAGTAAAACAGACAATTTAGTAGTTGAACAATGGCTGGAAGATGAAATAAATCTATATTTGTAAGGTTTTTTGTGCAGCTTCGGAAGCCAGTACATAGTTGGGACTTTCATTGTGTTTGGTTCTGCTTGTAAAGAAGTAGCTAAAAGTTTATGTTTGTTACAGATGTCGTTTTCTGAAAATGAAGTCAGTTGGAATGTTGGTGAATTCGTGATTTCCTTTTGCAGAACCTCTATATAAAATTTACGTCAAACAATAATGATATTATTAGCAGCTTTATCAGCCGGGACAAAAACAAATTCCTTGGCTAGTTCTGTTAGTTTATTTTTGATACGCGAAATAGGGTTTTTATAGTTTTTGTTGAGGGTAAAATGTTCTTTAAAATGTTGTATTCGAATATCAACTATCTTCATTACTGAATTAAAAAAAGAGTCCAAAGATTTTTTGTCAGCTTTTTCCCGTTTTACCCATTTCAAACAGTAGGCGCGGAGTGAGTCGTTGATGATATTACGACACTCATTCCAGTTAACAGTT